>CAIGRB010000556.1:0-17593 GCA_903798255.1 Fraxinus quadrangulata | reverse complement strand
TAGGTTCTGGGGAGTATATGAATTTTTGAATTTTTGGTTCAGTCGAGTATATGCTGCTTGTATGTGTACGAAGTGATGTTGCATAGCTCACATTCGAGAACTAACTTCGTGCTATTGTGGCTTTAAATCTTTGTTCACGCTTTACTATTGAAGATCTTAATCGTGACTGCTTTACAATTGGCCTCAATTTCTGATGTTCGGCATGAATGTTTGGCATTTACTTCTCATCTGTTTGGATTGATTTAGGACTCTATCGAGTAATTTCTGTTATCCATATTAATGCATCCCTATTCTAATTCCTTACAGGCAACTTCTGATTGTCTGTTGAAAACTTGTGGCTTCCTTAATCCAGATTTCTGGAGGGAGACTCGCATCTCAAAATCTCCTTTCCAAGAGTATACTGATCTTTTGGCAAGGTCGTCGCCAAGGTTATCCATGTGGTGGAGGATGCAGAGGCGGCGCAAGTTTATAAGGACTGAGATATTTGCTAGAATGTGCATCATAGAATATACCAGTTTAATTTTGTTTTCTGCTTGGACTATTGTTTTATTAAACAAGTCTGTTTGTACAAACTCGAATGGACTATTTGTTTCTCTCTTATTCTTGGGAATTATTTGTTGCCTTTTGTTTGAGGATTTAAAATGGTATTTTTCTCCAAATGCATCATTTTTTACAACCCTTCATTCATCTCACGTTGGAAAGATTTTTCTAAAAATGTCGTTTAGAAATTATATGATGTATAGAAGATTATCTCAAGTCACTTTTAGAACAAAAGTTTTAAAGGGTCGAACCGTAGGCGTGGAGGTCAGAAGTGGCCGGCCAGCCAAGGCTGCAAGATGCAATATTTAACAGCAACATGCATGTTGCAGCCGGCCAATTTCATAAGATTCTTTCCCGGCCGTGGCGACATACACCTACACATCACACAACCACCTTTTTCCATTCTTCCCCACTTTCCTCCCTTACCCTGCCCTTCTCCGACTTCTCTTTACTCAGGAACTTTTTTATTGAGGTAGAACTTAAACTTGAAATAGTTGTTCATATATTGATAACTCGTCAAGAGAGAGCTACATATATAAAGATTGAAAATATTTTAAGATTCACCAATTTCAAAATTTATATGTTATTTAATACTATATTAATATTAAACTATTAAAATTTATTGAATAATCAGATTTTTTGAATAAAATATTATAAATTTTTTTTTTAAAAATTTCAAAGTAAACGCGTTTTTATTTTTATATTTTGAGAAATAGTTTTTCAAAATGACAAACGTATTTTCAGCAATTTCAAAACAGACACTCAAAACACAAAATACAAAATGAATTCAAAATTTAAAACACAAAACTGAAATACAAATAGAACAGTCCTTAATCTCTTAGAAATGAAATGTTCGTAAGTTGGCCATGAACTTAGTCATGTAAAGTGGGCTCCGCCTCAACGTATCGGCCCACTTTCGCGGCCCAAAATGGACCCGAAAGGTGTCATCACCATCGATTCAGCTGTCTTCTGTTCGTATCTACAATTTCCGCCATTACTGACTACTACTGCTACTGCTATTCTTGCTTCTTCAATAAACCCTAGAAATTATGCCCCAAAATGATGACGTTCACTTCATTTCTACCTCTCTTAAACTCCCTCTTTTCTTTCCGCACCCTCACCCTCACCCTCAACCTCAACCTTCTACCCCCTTCTTCTCTTCCCTCCAGTTCAGCTCACACAGAAAATTCCCCAAGATACCCTTCAATTTTAATTTCAACCACATCAATTCCCTCTTCCAATTCGTGAAAACGCCGTTTTTAAATTGTAATGTCGAAAAACCCCACGATGAATTTAACCATTTCGGTTCTATACCATCAAACCACCCACTCTTTTGCTGTTCTTCATTGTCTTTAACCGATTCTGACTATGGGCCTCCGTCGAAAGGTAATGATGACTCGGGGTTTATGATTCAGTCGAAGGCTCAGAATGTGAGTAGTAGTCGGCCTGGGGCAGAGGAGAGGGTTTTGATTAGTGAAGTTCTGGTGAGGAACAAGGATGGGGAGGAGCTCGAGAGGAAGGATTTGGAGATCGAGGTACTGAATGCATTAAAAGCTTCGCGGGCAAATTCAGCGCTCACAGTGCTTGAGGTCCAGGAAGATGTGCACAGGATTATTGCAAGTGGGTACTTCTTTTCTTGTATGCCGGTGGCTGTGGACACCCGTGATGGCATTCGCTTGGTTTTTCAGGTACTCTGATCATGCTGATTTGCAAATATGCGCGTGGCCATAAAATGATGTCTTGACGATTGTGGTGTGGATTAATTTCATCGTGTTGTGCATAGGCCATAGAACAGAAAGGTGTAATCTTTCAAAGAGTTTAGCGTTAAGTCACTGGAATGTGTATTTGTATTGTGCCTTTTAGATGCACGTGATGTGAATTATTTTCATTTTTGGGGTTTATGGAATGATGATGTTGCATGTATGTTGCCAAGAAAAATCTTTTGGAGCATTTTGGTAAAACTATATAGAGTATCAGTATCATATTTTAGGAATCTTATGGTAATAAAGTTAATTTTGTTGCAAATTGCATTTCCTAGCTTCTGGATAAAGATTCTTCTTTTGAAGGATGTTATAGTGTACTTATATCAATTATTTTTGTACAAGGTGGAACCAAACCAAGAGTTTCAAGGGTTGGTATGCGAAGGAGCTAATGTTCTACCATCGAAGTTTATCGAGGATGCATTTCGGGATGGATATGGTACATTTTTTTGGTTAAGCTTACTAGCAATCTTTATGCTTATAGATCATCCATTCCAATCTTTTATGTGTTTTAAATTAATACCTCAAGTGAGTCAAATCATTAACTTTTCCGTGTTTTTGAATTTCCTGATGTTAGACCTTTCTTATTTTCATTTTGGTGTCAAGTTATGCAGGAAAAGTGGTTAACATCAGGCGCTTAGATGAAGTTATAAGCTCCATTAATAGTTGGTACATGGAGCGGGGTCTTTTTGGTATGGTGAGTGCTCTATTTATGACATGCTTCTATTATTTTTTGTCTGGAACACCATGTCAGTATTCAATCCTTACGGCGTAGTTCAATCCTTTTGGTGGAAAATTTTATTCTGGTACAAATTATGCTCATCTTATCATTATTTCAGGTTTCAGGCGCGGAGATTCTTTCTGGAGGTATTATTAAGTTACAGGTTTCAGAAGCAAAAGTCAACAATATAAACATACGTTTTCTTGATAGGACGTGAGTAACTATTTTGGATGCTTATATGTCCATAACTATTTTGGATGCTTATATGTCCATGTGAACACCAACACCCATGAACCGTCATAACTCTTTTGCTTTTTTGTTCTCGACAGTGGTGAGCCAACTATTGGGAAAACAAGGCCAGAAACTATAATTCGGCAACTCACCACGAAGAAGGGACAGGTATCCTAATCTTCAGCCTTGTTTTGAAGCACTCATTGCAATATCTGTTCTTTGCTTGATACTTGAGAACCATAAGAGATATATGCCACTTGTGTCTTTTTCCTCTCTTTGCAATTTAGTTGCTGCTTTGAGACAGAAACACCATTTATTTATTTATTGTTGCAATGCTCAGCCTAATATCATTCTCAATTTTGCTTTGGTGTGCTAATAAAAATATTTTTTTCCTAGCTGGGGTGTGTGATGAGATTTACACGTGTGTCTTTTTCCATCTCTTTGCATTTCCAGTTGCTACTTTGAGCTAAAAACACCAAATGCTATTTGGTGTTCAATTGCTCACAGATCCAATCAGCATAAATATGTTTGAGTTGGGTGAGTTTCACCCGAATGCTGTTGATTAGATGTAAATGTTGATGTGTATTTTGTCTTACATAGGTCTACAGTATGATTCAAGGGAAAAGAGACGTGGATACAGTATTAGCAATGGGTATAATGGACGATGTTAGTATTATTCCTCAGCCAGCTGGAGGTAACATGAACATGGATGCTTCTATATATGAAAGCATGTGCAAGCTATGAACATCTGTGATGTAAATGGACCTAAAAGTGATAATACTTGATGCTATGTTTCAGAAACTGACAAGGTTGATTTGACAATGAATGTTGTTGAGCGTAAAAGTGGAGGAGGAATTTCTGGTGGTGGAGGAATTTCAAGTGGGTATGTGATATTTTTTAACTATATTGATGTTGGTTTCTTTTCTAAAATTGAGGTATATATTTTCGTTTTCAGTTGTCTCGTATCTGTTAACTTATTGACTTCTCTCTCTCTCTCTCTCTCTCTCTCTCTCTCTCTCTCTCTCTCTCTCTCTGTGCAGAATAACAAATGGACCTCTAGCTGGACTAATTGGAAGGTAATATAGTTGCATTGAGCAGGTCTTTTTGTAAACTATATGCCTTTTCAGTTGTGTGACACCTTGTTCATTAATCTGAAATTGACAATTCGATGTACCAGAGTATGATTGAAAATCTAGTGGATGTATTGACTGCACTGGCATAAATGTTCGTAAATGATATCATTTTAGTTTTCGTGTTAGTATGTTATATTATTGTTCATTTTTATTTTTTTTGACTGTATTGTACTTTTTATGGTTGCATTGAGGCGTATGGGTTATGGAATTGGGACATATGATGATTTTTGAACTTTCCTTGTGTAGAAAAGAAATAGAAAGAGAGAGACTAGAATGATATTTTTATTTCAATGACACCAGAGGAGTATTAAATGGATGGAATTGGGATATTGATGGAATATAATGAAATAGAGCCACTTTGAGGTTTCCTCTCAATTGAAACATGGAAGGGAGCCACTACGAAGAAGTTCCGGGAGTTATGGAGGAAGCTTTGAGCTCACACCGGTCATTGGTTGAAAATAGGAATATCATATACACTGCACCGTTCTAACATGGCTAATATTGAAAAGTAGGATACAAAGCACTAATAACATACTAATAACTAAAAGCTTGCATTTGTGTTTGCACGAATGGTTTTTCAATCTTTTTAACCATAAGAATTGAATTCAAGCACCATCGTGGTTATTCATGAATAACAGTTTCTACTTGTATGCATATGTTATAAGGTCATGCAATATTTGCAATTAATACATCATGCACTTGACACTTTGTTATGAAATGGGAATACATGACATTGATCTAATATGCAAATCATGCAGACTATGTATATGAGAAGCGCCTCTCGACTTTTGTCCTTGGAGAAAAAAGATTCATCGTGTATTGCCTTTACATTGAGATCATAGTATTGAATTTTGAGTTTATTCACATGTGTGGTGTTTGGAAAAGGTTGAGAACTCTGTCTGAAAATTAGATCCATATTTGAAATGGAGATAAAACATGTCCAAGAGAAATGATGTCAAGGATCAGTGTTGGTGCTTCTTAGTGTGTAAAGATTTCCTATATGTTTGTGACGAAGCTTTGTGGAACAGATGCTTTGCGCATGTTGCATATGCCCTTTAATAACCTTCTTATTTTCCTAGTCAATGCATGATTTATTTCTTTAGGTTCATATGCTTCTCAAAATTAAGTCATTGTAAATTTTTTATTGCAGCATTGCTATTTATCATAAAAATCTGTTTGGGAGGAACCAAAAGCTTAATCTTTCATTGGAGAGGGGACAGATTGATTCAATATTCAGGATAAACTACACTGATCCTTGGATTGAAGGAGATGATAAGAGGACATCAAGAGCAATCACAGTTCAGGTAGTTAAGATTCTACGTCTAATTTATACATCTGTCACTTCATATAAGTTAATTCCATTTCTTTTTAATTTTAAATAGAACTCAAGAACCCCCGGAACACTTGTTCATGGAAACCAGCCCAACAATAATAGTCTCACTATAGGATGTATGACCGCTGGAATTGAATACAGCCGGCCATTCAGGCCAAAGTGGAATGGAACAGCTGGACTTATTTTTCAGGTACATTTCACGGGTTCACGGCTTTGTATTCATTAGTTTGTTGTAGTTTGATATTTTTTTGTTGCTGGTTCTCATTGATCAAAGACTGAATATATAATATGATATGGCATCTGAAGTGAAGACTGCCCGTCCCATTACTTGGAAGAATCCTTTTCCGCTTAGTAGAGAAGTTCCATAATAGCTTAGCTAGTCTCTTCTATATTGTTTTGTTGAATAAGTTTCTAACAGATTTGTCGTCTCCTTTAGATAACACACCGATACGATTTCATCACCTTTCACCACTTCAAATCATTTTCTAAACTCCTATATTTTCTGTACAAGTTTCGACTCATAATAATTATTTCAAAAAACATAGCACTACAATTCTGTATTGTGTTCACGTCCTTGGCAACTCCTTTTTTTGATCACGAATTGCCTCAATATCTTCAGTTGGACCTAAGTCATTGTTTGTGCAACTGGAAAAAGAAATAAGAAAGTGCATTAAGTTTAGTTATTTTATGCTTCCCTGCATTTGGTTATGGACAGTCTCGGGAAACACATTTTTACTGGATAAACTTGCATCCTGCGTGTCGCTTAAAACTCGGTTTTTCTGGAAAATGTTCACCATTCTTTTTCCGTCAATTTACTAACTTTCTGTTTCAACCTACCATGCCAAGGAAGAATATTTTCGTTTACCTCCACTTTTCTTGATAAAGACTTTCTTGCATAATTTTCTGGCCATTCGAACAAAATTTTAACCAATTGCTGATTTGGCAAAATGTCACCCAAATCCAACTGCCTCCTATTTACTATTCACTATGTAAATTGAAGTAACTCCTTTTTTTGATTGATTAAAAATTAATTCCAGCGTGCTGGGGCTCGTGATGATAAGGGAGATCCTATTATAAGGGATTTCTATGGCAGCCCGCTTACAGCAAGGTATTCATTATACTTGATTACTCTGATTCATATACAGGAAGTGCAATACCTTCTAATGCATTTGTTTTGAATTTTACTGCAGTGGAAATACTCATGATGACATGCTACTTGCTAAACTTGAGACAGTATATACTAGTTCGGGTGACCCTAGTTCTTCAATGGTTAGTTGTTTACGTTACATTTATTTTTCTGTTAATGTCACATGTTAATAATTTGTTGACAATTTTGTTTATTAAAATTGTGAACTCGCAGTTAGTGTTCAACATGGATCAGGGTATCCCTGTCTTGCCAGAATGGCTAATTTTTAACAGAGTGAATGCTCGCACCAGGCAGGGTTGGGTTGTTGGACCTGCATGTTTTCTCTTTAGGTATGCCCTCTTTGTCTTCATTTTATCATTCCATATGAAGCATGAAGATGAAGTTGTGGGTGTCTTTTGAAAGTCAAGATGGAGGTCTTCCAATTTGAGCATTCTATTAGAAAAACTAATGGAGTTAACTTAGTGTCCATATTGAAAAAATAAAAAAAATAAAAAACTTCAGGGACTACTTTGGAACTTAATAATGTTTGGTGGTTAACATGGAACTTCACTTTAAGTTGATTGACTAATAGTGTTTTTTACCCTATAGTAATTTATTCTTGCCCCTAAAGATTCCGCTGAATTGTGAATACCTGGTCTTCATTTGCTGAATATCCAAGCTTTTCCTCCCACACAGCGTGTCAGGTGGTCATGTCGTCGGTAAATTTCCTCCCCATGAAGCATTTGCAATTGGTGGAACCAACAGTGTGAGAGGTTATGAAGAAGGGGCTGTAGGATCAGGTCGGTCTTATGTTGTTGGAAGCGGAGAAATTTCAATCCGCCTGGTAAGTGGAGGAATTTAAATTTATTTGCGAGAGTTTCTTGTTTTCTAGGTATTGGGTCTTTATTTATATATATTTCAACAATAGTTGCATTTTTGGTGTGTCTCTTATTATTTTCTCTCCATTTTCTTGTTTACTGCTCAGCTTTAGTAAAATGAAAAATTTCTGTGGAGAACATTTCCAACTCCTAATGAAATCTGGACTAACTCTTGGATAAATTATTTTCTTGGAATTAGGAGTGTGATTACAAATTTTCTTATCCTCTCTCACTCTGGCTTTCAAAAAAGCTTCAAAAGATGAGCTTTAAAAACACCATAGGTCTAAAAGATTGTGGCTTCACAAATTAGTTCAGATTAGAATAGTTGTGATGAGCCATATGGTATTCTTCTTGGTCTTTCTTCCCTTTGGCTGCTCGCCCTTCAGAATAACTGTAGTGAAAACTTGTTTTCAGCCACAATCTATTACTAATTATCATATCTCTTAGAGGGGGCCAGTAGAAGGGGCTATATTTGCAGACTACGGAACTGATCTTGGTTCAGGTCCATTGGTTCCAGGTATGTCCTTAGCGTCTTGTATATTTACCTTATTGGCAATGGAAATACATGCATTGGCTGAGTTTAAAATAAGTAAAAGTTATTTTAATGACTTTATGTTTCCAAGACATGCGTTGATTAGTTACTTTTTTCTTAATTTTATGTTGAAAGGGTTAATCATTTTGAAAATAACTGGCATCTTACTTCATGACTGAAACTTATTTGCTATTTGGTGGATAAAAATATTATTATTTAAAACTTATTTACGTGTAAATGAAGGTTTTAACTCCTAGATTTTATATTACTATCAGTGACAGACCTCTTTCTTTCTTATGGTCTGTTACGTCTTGCTTGCTTGTGATACCAGTTGCACACTTGAGGAATGCTAGATTGAACTTCACCTAATAAAATTGAAGAAAAAGAGCTTAGCTGCTAAAGATCAGATTTTTAGTAAATTTCGATAATAGTCGATAAAATTTGTGATTGAAAATTTGATAAAAGTTATGGGTCAAATGGATGAAAATGAGTGAGCTTTAGAAAATGGGGATCTAAAAAGGCTTAAAACTTGATCATGTACTCCCTGCACCAATTTTCTCTTTTCTCGTTCGATTGTTTTACATTGCACATGTACCAGGTGATCCTGCCGGGGCAAGAAATAAGCCTGGAAGCGGATATGGATATGGAGTTGGTATTCGTGTGGACTCACCGCTTGGACCTCTAAGACTTGAATACGCCTTCAATGACCAGCGAAATGGGCGGTTTCACTTTGGAATTGGCCTGAGGAGCTAGAATGAGTCACAGTATCTTCTGTTTCTATTGATCTTTTTTCTGTAATTCTTTCCATCCTCCCAGGTACCTACCTGTCTTCCATTCTTTTTAATCAGTTTTTACCGGAAGCAACTTTGGACTGACCGACTGAATTTTCCTGTTCAGTTCTGTGTTCATATGTGGGAAATATACCTTTTTTAATCGTTACATTTGGATCAGTTATCGATCCTGCAAATATTTTTCCGTTGTTTAATCATTGCCAAAAATGCACATGTAAATTTGCCAGAAAATGCCTATATTTTTCTTTAAGCACTGATTTATCTTGTAAATTTGTCAACTTTGTTGCATTTTCGCGCAAAAATAATTACTAATTTGTTAAACAAATTTTTGACAAAAGCTAACAAATTTGCAAAGATTTCTTGATGGATGAATCCCCAATGTAAACAACAAATAAATGGATTTACAGAAATATAGTATTTTTTTAATTCATCAAATCCACTCGCAGCCAGGTAAATGTATCAAATCCTAACCAAAGGTTAGGAAAAACACTAGAAAAAATAACAATAATTAAAATTAAATAATAGAATAATCATTACTGCCATAGTATTGTTTCTTTCTCTCATCATTTTCAGCTTCTCAATCTTCCAAATACATGTATATCTACTGCATGAGAATCCCAATGGCAGACAGGAGCAACGAAGAGCAAATGAAGACACTGGAGACGGATAGCGATAACCCGAGTCCAGCATCCGGACCTGGTGCTGGTGCCAGTCCCGGTGTTAAATCAGCATCCTGTGCCCTCACAGCGAAGGCTGCCAGACATAAAACGATGAAGACGGTGGCAACAGCTCTTGAAATTCTGAAATGTGCCATCTGAATATTTTGACGAGAGAAGAAAAATGATATGCAGAGATAGTATTCTATGTAGAGAGAGAGAATCTGAGAGTTGTAGTGTGAGGGATGTAATGAGTGAATATTAGTATTTATAACCGTTGGATTTGCTCTAACGTTCGAATTTTTTAACGTTGCAAATGTGGTCCCCTCGTTAGAAAATTGGAACGTTAGGTCAGATAGCTGTTCAAATGAATGTCCCCTTATTATTAGATTATTGCAAGGAAGTTCTGAAAATCTAATGCTGCTGAACTTCTTCACCTTGTCTTTGAATATTCATCAACCCTTTCGTCAACCAGATTGCTGTTTCTCTCGACGATACAGCTTCGTCTTCCCCGAATGGTCTCAGCACGCCAGCAAGTTCCTCGAGCCTTTCTCGTTTTAATAGTTGTGCACAAAGTTCAAGTAATGTCTCCATAGCTTCTGCCTTCTCTTCACTTGGAGCAACATATGTTAGAGTACGTTTTTCAGATATGTTTCCTCCGAATTCAGCTGTATGTACAAGTGCCTCTATACTTCTATCTTTGCCTACTTGCTTACCTTCCAACGACATTTCACCTTCAATTATTCGGTTCTTACAAGTAGGAAACGAACTTGGCATTTCCATTCTTCGGTGTAGTTTCTTGCAAGGATTCTTACAATCAATATCAGCTTCACCAGCAACGCGTAATTGCTTATTACATTCTTTTTGTTCCGTGTCTTCGTGCTGTTCAGTCAGTGTACTTGATCCTGATGAGGATCCTGAGTCAATACTTTCGTGTTTGTTGGGACAATTCTTTTCAGCTCTCACATCCCTTTTAGGTACTTGATTTAGATCTACTGCCTGATTTTTCAAATTATGTTTTGGAACTTTTGAGTGAGCGAGCAAATGTGCCTTTCTCTCTCTGTCTGAAATATCTTTCGACCTTTCCACCGTTCCTTTCGTTCTAGGTTTTCTATCTTTATCCGATGTAGGTTTGTTAGGAATTTTCGTCCTCGATGCTTTGCTCTTTGACTCAATTTTACATTTCACCGGAAGAAATACAGGAGGTATGTTGCTATATTGCGCAAGATATGGTTGCAAATGCGGATGCCTTAAAAGTTCTGCAGCCTAAATCGATGCACATCAAAGCATCAGACGAAATTTTAACTTAAATGAACCGAGTTAAGAGAGTATCTCACTTACTGTTGGCCTATGTTCTGGGCTACGTCTAAGCATGCTTCTAATCACTTGCTTCCTGCAATGTCGAAAAGTTTGTTTGTCTTGTTACTTATTACTGTTAAGATAAGCCAAACAACTCGGGATATGGTTTAGAATTTTCATCGATGAATGTTCCATTCACTTACAGAGTCGAGGAATATACAGTCGGGAGAGGAGAAATAGTTGATCTGTTTATTTTGTTCACGAGCCCAGCCATGTCCTGTTTCATCAACATTCATACGTATTGACTATGATTCAAACTACAGATTACGGATGAAACTAGGAATAAAATGATTTTGAAACTTACTGCAGCTCGAAATGGAGGTACATGGGCAGCTATTTCGAACATACAACAACCTGAAACAGAAAACAATTATGTTACATTCACATAATGATTAACATAATGCTACATGACATTTCATCATTGGACCATTCTAAACACAATCAACATATCAATAAACATAATGATAAGCCGTGACCGCATCTAGATTTACCCTGTGGTGAACCAGGTGGGAAGGCCGTCACTCCATAGTATTAGTCGGGCGAAGTACAAATACCCAAGTCACAAAAAAAAAAAAAAAAAAAAATGATACAAACAAGTTGCCAGAAAAACTACCCAAGGACCATGTGTCTGATTTGTAGCCATATGGTATATCTGCTAGGATTTCCGGACACATGTAGTTTGGAGTTCCAACAACCTATATCGACATGTAATGAACGTCTTTAGATTGACATACAATGACAGTTCACCAGGATTTATCAACATAAAGACTTGGTAATCAAGCAGAACTATAAGTTTAGTTATAGGAAGAAAGATCTTTACCGATGAAGCAAGATCGTCTTTACTTAGCAGTTTTGCAAGACCAAAGTCACCTGTTTATCTAACATTAGATACAAGAAAATGTCGGGGGATCATAGATTACAATATGCTGTCTCTCTTCTTACCAAGTCTGATATTGTTGTCTTTTGTAAGGAAAATGTTTGAGCACTGGATCAGGAGCAAAAATGTTGTAAGAACTTGTGAGTACGAGGAAATCCCTTTTATATCGGACTTCACAAAGAAATATACCTTGAGATCCCGGTGAAGGACTCGATTAGAGTGAAGGTAATCCACAGCTAGAAGTAATTGAGTCAGCCATTTGCAGATTTTCTGTGGAGAGAAAAGACGAGCAGATTGCTTATTTACAGGCCTTTAACGTCGAATTGGTTTGTATGGATTTCTCACCTCTTCAGGGAAAAATATTCCTCTAGCTTTTCTGATTATCTCTGCCCTGTAGCAGTAGCACCAGCATAGCAAAGAGGATATAAGGATCAGGTTAAAATTGACACGGGAACATTCAAGACGTGTTTGGTATACAGTATTGAACTGGACTGGACAAAATTACTATCCAGTATAATCCATATTACCAAACAAGTCGTCACAGTTCAAATGCTTGAATAAGCTCATTGCAACTTACATGTCTCCACCTTCACAGTAACTTGTCACAATGCACACACAGCAGTCCTGTGGTCCATCAGAATACACATTTCCATTTTGTTAAGGTAAGATATGGATTCAGTCTTTTTAATTTAAGTTACCTTTAGTTCTTGATTTCAATGAGAAAAACAAACTCTATAATACCGGTTTTGTGTAGGGAGTGTTTGCAAGGTAAATTCAGTCAGCTAGTTTACCTTCTCGACCCATGCATCCTTGTACTCGACTATGTAGGGGTTATTCAGATTCGCCATCAAATCCATCTGATGGAAGAATCAAGTCGAAGGACGATTAGTTTTTTCTTGTCCAAGTATGTACGAGCATATATATTGCAAGAAACCTATTCTTGTCATCTTCCTAACTTGTGCTCCTATCCATCATTTGTGGTTTATAGGCACAACATTTCGAGTTATCTCTAGCAGTTAAATAATAATACATTTGTGTGACACGATTTTCGTTTTGATTTTGGAATTAAACTGTAACAGATAAAGTAGACATTTCTTCGAATGTCATACACATACTGAATTACTACTCAACACGAACCCCTGGAAATAATTTGTGTCGCGTGAAACATAAATAGTAAGAGATGTTTTGGAAGAATGACCTCTTGGTGTGCAGCATGCTTAAATTTTTCAGTTTTCTTAGCAAGGCGAATCTTCTTCAAAACGTACCTGTAATGCACATTTCAAAAAGACGATATTAAAAGGAGAAACCAACAAAGATATCAACAAAATCAGCTATATTCTCGATAAATTTGTGATCGGCTACATGAATCATTGCCTTCAAATGATGATGATTGATCATAAATAAGACAATAAAAAAAATAATAAATGCGACCCTTACTTCTTTTTCTCAATCTTATGATGAACAAGAAATGCAGCTCCAAAAGGCCCTCTTCCAATTTGTTCTATTACTTCATAATCTTCCATTTTTGATATGATTTTCTTGCTTGGAATCTCCATCAAACCCAGAAATCTCTTCTGAATATACAACTATACACTGAATTGAATTGAATTTATAGCCCCTTTGAGAAATGCAGGAAATGAAATCACGGACAAAGTGAGGTATGGAGCTAGGGGACATTCATATATGAATCATGAAGGGAACATGATTCAGAACATAGCATTGAATGCAACAAACACGCACACCTTAGAGTCTCGTAATAAGAAGACTAAATGAAGAAAAGTTTTGTCAACTGAAGTAAAATTCAAGAAAATGCTGGGGTGGGGGTATTAGTCCAAGAATTATGAAAGGGACATTATGCAGAACAAAATATAGCATTTATTGCTACAAACAAGCACACCTTAGACTGATGAAGAAAAGTTTTCTCAAAAAATTCGAGAAAATAGCAGAGTGGGAGTGATGAAATCCATTTGGGAAGAACTTATGAGTGGTTTAATATATAAATATATAAAAATGAGTGATGGATATTATTTATGAGTTAATTGGAACGTTTGGTTGAAAATAAAATTTGATTGAAAATGTGAGTAAAATTAAAGAAAAAAGGCGCAACCGAAGATGTGGTCAACATTTTTGAGTCTCGACTAGATCACTTGAAGATGACAAATAAGGGGTGACTGTGACGAGAGCAGGTAGGCGCATGAGGACGATCTTCCTTCCGATTCTACTAGCTTATTTTCATGTTTTGTAAAGAAAAATTCAAGAAAATAGTGGGGTAGGTGTAGGGTGGAATTGATGGAATGGGAACCAAATTGATATGAATTTTGATTGAAAAGGGAGGGAAGATTTGAGGGAAAAGCAAAGTACTTGTGCCAGGTATGCTTCTTAAATTCAAATGAAAAAAAAAAAAGAAAAAAAAAAAAAAGAGGCAAACTTTGCTTGTATTTTCAGATTGTCCTACTGGCGATATAATTAGTTGGCACGTCACTGTCCCATGGATCAATATCTCAACAAATATATGTATTTTGACTTCTCAACAAAATAAGTTATTAATTACTTAATATTTTAGTGATATAAAATTACTTATAAGTTAACTTGTTAAGCTAAGTCAAACATGAAACATTGCTGGTTGGTTCCGGCATTAAGAATTACTCAAGTCTATAATTCTTGGCCTTTGCTAAACATTCTTGTCCTTATTTAGTTGTCAATTAGTTCGAAATGAAGGAGAAAAATATATAGGGCAGGCTGCTGCAGGGTCCACAATGGATTTTTGAACTTTTAAAATTAAAATTATAAAGAAGTCCTTTGCGACTCTTGAACCAAATCTAGTATAACGAGCTTCTTAAGATATGCCGATCCACAACACCCATTTTACGAAGACTGGATCGAACCGAACAAGAGTCATGTCATCTCAGGTGTGATGGCCGACTCGTGGTTATACCTCGAGTGCAAACTGGTATTTAGTTAAGATTGAGGTATTTAAACATCGTTCTATGATACTGAAATGCAAAAGATGTTGTAATAATCTCATATCTATAATCTAAATATAGTGAGTCAAACTTTTCAAGAACACGCTTTCGTTGAAAAGGTGTATTTTAATGAGAGATTTAACGGTATTTTAATGACTAGGTCGATAGAATATGTCCAGAGCTATTTAAAAAATACATTCCTATATGAAAAGTTGGAAAGGACTTTTCCAACAAAGGAAATCAAGTTATTCAATTGACTAATTTAAAAGATATTTCAAGAAAAAATAATACAAATGAAAAGAAACTTAAAATGTAAGGAAAAGGACACTGTAGTTTTTTAACAACTATTTTTAATTAATAAACTTTGTAGGCTTATTTAATTTCTATCATTTCATATTTGAATTTGTGTTTGAATGAATGATGGTGAGCAATCATGCTTGGTTGTACAATTTGGTGTACGTGTACACCAAGTTTGACAGTTTGCCACGTGGTAAACTATCATTCACCAAATTTTTTTTAACTTTTTTTTAAATAGTTTTTTCTCTTACAATTTTTTGAAAACAAAGACAATGTCAAACTTGGTGTATAGAAAAGAGTGTACAAATGACAAAATCTTTTGTATGGGTCATCACGAATGAGGGGAGAGGTTGTGGATTGCCTCTGTTTTTCATTTTCATTTTCCTTTTCACTTTTTATTATTTATTCTCTAATTCTATTATTTTGTTTTAATTCAAATTATTTCTATTTTTTTAAAATCAAATTAAGAGTACTATATTTATTTTATTCTAAATTTAACCTTTTAATAGTCAAACTAACACTTTCTATTACAAAAGGATCTCTGACACAAATATTTTAAAGTGTTGGGAGTCCAATTGCTTGAAATCAAAGGTTCGAGATCCCATCATCAAAATGTTCAAAGGTTAGGCTCCTAGTGCTATCTACCCAAACCTTTAGAAGGAACAAATTAAAGTTCGGTGGTCACGGTGATATTAAGTGTAAAGTTCACTAGCTATAGTGAAACAAGTTGAAGTTCGGTAGTCACGGTGACACTAAGTAGAAAGTACGACGTTCATGGGTGAAATTAACACTAAATTTTTTTTTCTTAAAATAGTTGCAGGCATACATCTCTAATTATTTATTTATTTTGTTTATTCACTACTGTCATTCAATTCTTGAGGGACAAAATTGAAATTTTTTGGAAAATTAGATTTAATTGAATGAATGATGAAATTAGTGATAATATGAATAATTTGAAGGTCGGAATGGAATAAAGAAATTAATGGCAATATTTAAAAAGTTCAGGACTAAATTGCAGTTTATGAAAAGTTGCATGTTAAATATTTCTAGACTTGAATGACAGTTTTAAGGATGACTGACTATGTGTTATTATTTAAGACTTAGAAGCATTATTATAAGTTTTGCAAGTTTGAGGAACAACTTACAATTATGATAAACTTGAGGGACTAAAGTGAAATTTTGACAAAATATTATCAATCGATGTTTTCCGGTCCAAATAATATTTCTGAGGCCGAAATTATGTAAATGAAATGTTTGGTTCAACTTGGACATTTTAACTGATTGTTTGAAGTTTTTAGACCATGTCCATGACAATTCGGATCATTTGAGGTTTTTGAACTTTAAATTATGAAATTTGAAGGAGAAAATTTCAAGAAATCCAATGGTATGAAAATATGGTCGAATGATTTATTTTCAGTTTGATGAAATTTTGATATATATTCGAAATATGTTATGTAAGTGTATCACATCATTACTTTTTTATTCTAAAATAAATATGAGATTTTATTGATGTCTCAAGGGGCATATTTATTCTTATATTCGAGTTATAATTTTTATTTGATCAATTAAGAATGATGTTCGTCGAGGCAATAGAAGATGGCGATCATATTTTATATGACCAATCAATTAAACTCGAGCGAATAACTTTTTGGTTATGACATTGTAACATGCAAATTTCCATGTTATTACATTATGTTGCAACACATTTGTGACCTTTTGAAACATGTTGTAATTTGTAGAAATAGTTAGTAAATTTTTCAAAGTAATGATTTATTAGAAATTTTATGTAAAGCTATGTTTTCTAAATGCATTGAAAATAATATGTTTTATGACAAACCGTAACACATTGTTCTATGAATGTGATCTCACAACAAGAAAAATGAGTTTTGTCGACCAAAAAATTGGTTGCTAAAAGTCCATTATGAGCTGGTAAAAACTAATCCACGATTAGCGAAAAATTGGAGATCTTGGATTGCTCCTAAATCCAAAAAGCACCAGATTTTCAACCCCCTAAAACACCAGTGCAGTGCCACCAACTCAAACCCACTTCTCACCACTGTTGGCACCACCAGCAACCACCAGACACCAAAAAGCCCAATTGTCTCTTGTTTTTGCATTAACTAAGAGGAAAAATTGCCACTTGGAGGTTCAAAGAGTTAAGATGCAAAGAGAGGATGGAAATGGAGACAAACACCACTCGAAATGGAGACGGACACCGCCGAAAATGAAGAGAGACGGACAGCAATACAATATTCATGCTGGAAAAGGGACAGAACGTCGGCAATTTCTTGACCTAGAAAAAGATTTTTTGGGTCTAAAAAGGTGTCAAAAATCCCGCCAAAAATTTTGGTCCATGTGTAAACTATAAAAATGAGTCAAAGTGGATTGTCCCACAC
>CAIGRB010000527.1:4197-31608 GCA_903798255.1 Fraxinus quadrangulata | reverse complement strand
TTGGTTGTAGATGTGCATTTATAAGATTATTATCCAGCCATAGAGAATCATGACTGGATTTTTGTAACACAACGTGATTATAAAAAAAAATACTGGACGGAGCCACCACAATGGAAGACAACTGCTCATATGGCTTCTCATAACAGCTTGTATCAAGGCCAAGAACCCCAAAACTTCTAGCAGAGCCATTGAGTGAAAGAAGTATCTACAACAATTCATTTCACATTTAATGACAAATTTGAAGCCAAGAAAAAAGAGTGCTGTCAAAATTCACCCTTGAGGACAACAGCTTTTTCGATGGGAAGGAGTACTTTGTCTAAATTCACATTTAATGTTTCGATCATACTTTGTTTTCTTTTTTTTTAAGTTAATTAGTTTATTTTTATTTTATCTCATAATTGTAATATTACAGTCCTTTTAACTTTTTTTTTTAATCTGAAAGCGTCAAACATTGAAGAATATTGCGTATTAGTGGGATTGCGTACCCTATTCTATAATTATCGAGTCTATTATAATTAAGAGTAATGTTATTCATTCTCACTGGGGTTGAGCCCTATTCTATGTGGCAATTACATGGTATGATATTAAATGATATAACATGTAATTGCCACATAAATTGAGGCTCAACCCCAGTGAGGATGAATATCATTATTCTATAATTAATCATTTCTTTATCTGGATACAAACAATTTACGTTCGTATTATGTACCAAGTAGAAGATCTATCCGCAATTTTTTTTTTTTAAAAAAAAAGGAACAATAAACTCACACAAGTAGAATAAATTTTATACATTTTTCAATTTTGTATTATTTTTATTTTCTACATAATGATGGGTTTTATGGCAATAAATGATTGTTTTGTGACGGAAAATTATCAATAGATTTAGGTTCTATTTGACATCACTTTTACTTTTGCTTCGTGTATAAGAGGTTTTGAAGGAAGTTACTTTAATTTTTGTTTGAAAACTAATTTTGAAAAACATTTCCTATTTTAGAATTATTTGTAGAGAATAACACATTAAACAAGCTTTCTCTAAAAGCATTTTTAATTAGAAGTACTATCAAAAAATTACCCAAATAGGTTCAAAACAACTTTTGAATCTCAAAAACTCATTTCGGTTCCTCAAAAGTCATGTCAAACAGGCCCTTAGTCCATATTTCGTATGCAAAAAGTTCAATAACTAATCCATCCTAATAATCCACTACGTACTAATTCCATCTTGATAATTAATGCTGGCTTCTATAAAATATACGAGATAATCATATAATATAAGAAAACATCGATTTCAAATAGAGGTTAAGCTATCTGGAGTCCAGCATGAATGTTACGTGGGATGAGATGTTCATCGAATCGTACGAATTGGCTCGTAAGTCAGTGATTGATTGGTGTTTTCTAGTCTATACAAGTTGTGAAAGCAATTAGCATGTCATCAGCGGTCAAATAATCTTTGATGATGAAATGATGTGGCGCTTTACTTATGCATATTATTTTAATGATATAAAATTTACATTTTTTTGTCTATAAATGCTATAGTTGTACATCAAAATTTTCACCCTTATTCTTTAAAATCGTTGTTTTCATCCCAAAGTACGAACAGTTTTTTAATATAATTTCAAATGAAAACTTAGTCAATGAAGTTTTCATTCTTATTTTGAGGAGCCTGATCACGAAAATATTTGTTCGTTTTAAAATACCGCAAGTGTACGATTCGTAACAAGTAATAAAGTGGAATTGAGAATTTCGGATATCATTCCCACAGGGATTGAATTAATTGATTTCAATTACCAAGACCTTACCCGGATCTATGGAATCTAAGATGATTGTNAATAGATCACCCATACTCACATAATTACATGCATTTAATTATGGAGACAGTGAAGTGTAAATAAATCATTCAACATATAATATTTGTGTCTTAATGTCAAAATTACAAAATAAGGAATTAAACATTCACATAGCGAGGATCATCGTTCTCTTAGTACAAGAATAACTAGCCTAACATGGAGAAAAGAATAAAATACAGAAATAATGTATGAGAAGACATCACCAAATAACAATTACGCTTGAGAAATAGAAAATCTTAATGTTTTTCCTTGAAATCCTTGCCTCAAGAGCTTCTTCAAGATGTATTCTAAGGTTCTTCTATCTCCTATGACGTCTTTCCTTCGTTCTGGACATTTTTTGGCTTTTATACTTGACCTAGATTCATTGCCATAAGTGGTTGAATCAAAATAGGAAACCAGAATTTTTCGTCCAAAATTTATACTATGTGACCGCATAGTACACTTCGATGCAGTCGCATAGAAGAGTTGATTTGCACTCGGGAATTCGTTGAAAGTCCCTATGCAACCTCATAGATTTTACACTATGCGACCGCATATTGTTAAAAACTTCCAAGATATGGCAATTTGGTCCTTGAACTTCCTTTTGCCTTTCTCTACTTCTTTTCCAACTCTTTCTTCTTCCAACATGTCATCTCAATGCCCAATGAGATCTTTCTCTATTTACATCTATGATCTCTCCTTCGGATTATCTTTTGGCTAATTGTATTTCAGTCCTTGAACTTTGGTTTCCCTTCCTTTTTGTCCATTTTTCCTTCCAATTACCCCACAATCATCGTTATTGTCATGTAAACACAAATTACATGAATTAAGCTATAGTCTGCACATTAAACTCCAATTATCCATGTTTGTTAATTAAAATAAACGTGGAAAAATGCCCTTATCAACTCTCCCAAACTTTAATCATTGTTAGGCCTCAAACAAAGTCATAACTTAATTCTGAGTAACACATGATTTAACAATTTGCTGTATCTTAGGATTGGAATTTAGTAAGAAACACATGAACAACTATAGCCGTGCAAAATTACATCAATCTTGACATGTTACATGCATAATTTGACGTGTGTGTATAAACTCATACCAACATATTAGGATCATGATTGACTCGCACCCGACCCAGTGTAGTCAGAATTTCACTTTATCGCTCGGAAGATACACACCCCCAAACTTATTCTTTTCACTCAATTATCTCGGGATGTGTTCTGTTGTTGAACTCATTTATATCTATTTCTTCCCCTCTCTTTGTTTTGATGAGTCACACTGTCACAAGTTCACACTTCAACAAATAGAAGCTCTCTTATTTTTGACTTCTTCAATCGTTGAGACTACACTAAGCTACTTGCCTCACATTAGAAATATAGTCTTATCAACCGAATGTATGGGGCTAGTCAATGCAGAGTATGTATGTTATTAATTAATAAATAGAAATTTTGTTTTTTTTTTCCCAATATATAACATCTTTCATTTTCTTTCTGTATAACTCATGTAGTAAGTTTTAGGTCGATGGCTCCCAAGTTAGATGACCATAGGGCACCAGATTTTAAACCTTTATAGGCTTAATCACTCGAGTTATACAGGCTCGAACAGATATCTTTATTTATTCAATAACTAATGCAATGCCCTTTTTTTTAGACACCCAATTTCTAAAACTAAACCCTAACTTGAAACTTTCACATTGTTCTCTTTCATTGGTTTTAGATAATCCACACATAATATCATGCATAGAATCCCTATTCGTTTCAGTGCTCCCTTGCAATAGTTTAATTACATCTAAACTATTCTAAAAATTGGTCATGATTTAGCAACAAAAGAGGTTTTCCGGGTATATCCTCTATGTTCAAAGTTCTAAGCAATTAGTCAAATCATTGGCCATTATGCAAGAATGAGTGTCGTGCGCAAAGTAAATCAAGTTCCACATTGACATGTATTAATCAATCTAATAATACACAGTTTTCATCAATCACAATTCATACATAGTCCAACATTAAACATCATGGTCAGTAGAATTGCCAAACCCATACAAGCACATAAAGACTCAAACTACTACTAGAAATGCAATAGTAAAACTAGAAATGACTTAGCAAAGACTGGAAACTGACATTTTTTTTAACATAAATCACATGACAAACACATGAAAAACAACAAAATAAAAACAGTAAAATAACACACATGATGGACAATTATACCACTCCCCCAAACTTAGAATCTAACATTGCCCTCAATGTTGGAAATATGAAAATAACGTGACACAAGCATAATTGAGGACATGGAGCAATTAAAAACATAGAGAAGGACTAGTATCCCTCCTGAGCAATACGGGTGTGGTAGCGAAAAGCTGGGACCCACAGTGTTGTTGCCAGCTGGCGAAGGTAGCCGAGCCAGGATCTCGTGCATCAACTCAGATTGGTGGGAAAGCTCAGACTGAAGACCATGAATGGCAGTGGTCTATCCCCTAGTCTCTGTCTCCATGCTGCCCAGGCCTCATTGGCTCGCAACTGAATCCCGTCTACCCGATCGACATACATACTCAACCTCTTATTCATTGTGTTTATTTCTCATCGAGCCGTGAGAAACTACCGACTGGCAGTGTATGTGGAGTCCTCAACCCACTGCTGCGCAGTTCGCATTGTGTGCACCTATGTACTCATAGCACCAAAAGCTTGCTAAAGGTTTTGAATGTCCCGGCAGGAGTCGGTCACGGTAGCAAACATCTGTCTCAGCAGCTGTGTGTCGACATTCGGCTGTGGTGGTGGCTGATCTTGTTGTAATCCAATATATGCACCTCAACCCCGTGTACAGCCTACTACTGCATATGCTATTCTCATGCCAATTTTTCTCGGTAGTTCACCAAACCCCTCTCTTGTGCCTCCAAAGTACTACGCTTGATGAACGAGCTCAATTTCTCGGGGAGTTTCCCTGGTGGGATGGTATGCCTGAAATCTTACAAATGCCACTGATCAAACTTGGAAATGTCAAGGAGCTACGACGATCATTCCAAACCCCTACTGCAAGTATCTGCTCATTTATGAATGTGGTAAGGTCGATTTTGTTCTCCCAAACCAAGTGATATAGGAAGTCAGCCTTGGGGTTCGTGAATGTGGTGCGATGTGAAGTCGGGTTGATGTTGTGGCATAGGAAGAGCCACAAGATAGCGATAGAGGAAGTTAGCTCAATTTGATGTCATTCTGCTATCGGGAGTGGCCATGCATTTGCACGCCCAAGTAATACTTCCGCAACCTTAGGCCAATGGAAATCTCTTGGGATAGGAACCACATCGTTCCAAGACAGTTGATAAAAATCATGGACGACCTTCGGTGTAAACATAATCTAATGGTCTCGTAACCATGTTTGGTGTTGGTGCTAAGAACCCGATGTGTCAATTTCACTATTGAAATTGGCATAGAATTCCCTGACAAGACCTTCATAAACAGGATGTGGTCTCTACACTAATTTCTCCCAACCATAGTTCTGAACTAACGTGAATAATTCAAAGCCCGGAAAGTCATCAAGCCACACTGGTCACTCGTTGCTGATTGCCCAATGGGAAACGACCTCACTATACTGGACACGAGCCCCACCGTCTAGAAATCGACGCTTACCGTCGTCAAGTGTCTCTGTACGGGCTGACCCGAAGTGGAGCCAACCTTTTCCTTACCTCTAGATGTACGTTTAGAAGGCATGCTGCACCACAAAGAAAATGAAATGTGTAAGTCATATGTGATGCCAAAAAAAATTGTAATTCAAAATGGCGATAAAATAACATAAGAAACGGGTATTAAGCCCTTGAATGCATGTTACAAAGCCATGCTCAACAAAATATAACTAGAAAGAGGTATAACATATGAGACATGTCAACGTGTGGCTCAAAAACCCAGTAAGGAAAATGCGGCATTCGTGTTCAATTATGCAAGTTCGGGTCTGGACATCTCCTATAAAAATTGAACTTTTTCCTAACAACCCTAGGCATATAAAAGCATGTATAGTAGTCTATAGCATATCCAAAATTGAGACCAAACGGAAGTTATATGGGTTAGAAACGTAAAGGCCGAAGTGAGGGCGTGAGATGCCATGTGCCTAGCTATGTTAAGCTTATGTTTGGCCTTGGTTGGATTTGGTAATTTCAACAAACAGTACAAATGATCATCACACATAAGCATCCCACAAGATATACCAACATGGTCACAGGCCAAGAGGAATCGAATATACAACAACTTTTCTCATAGGACATTCATCGAACACATTGTGGGCATTGTATTGATTTAACAATTGCTCTAAACCCTCTGTCAACCTCTAAGCCAAAATTAGTTCAATATAACTCAATCACACCCAAACCAACATCTAAATCCTAAAACCCAATCTTCTCAAATAAGTAATCAAGGAAAATATCAAATGAAATTGAGATAAGAAAAGTAGGCTTACCTTGAAATCTTGAAATGAGAAGGAAAGTGTTATATGATGAATTGAAATTGAAAACCTTGGTGATATGTGTGTTGTGTGTTGTACGATCGTGTGTGAGTGTGAAAGGGCTCGTGGGTGTGTACATTTGTGTAGAGGTGTGTGAGGGCGAGATAAAGGGAAAAAAAAGACTCCATGCGGCCGTATGGTGATAACGGTCAGGGCCAAATTTGGCCCTGATCCAGCCCATGCAACCGCATGCCTGGTAGCACCATGCTGCAGCATGGGATACCAGCAAAGCTTGTATTTGCTCTAACTGCCAAATCCCCCCTCGGTGGCCCTTATTGCCTCGTTTTGCATGCCCAACATGTTCAAATGAGTGAGATGAGGTAGTCAAATGTGGAGACTCCAGGAAAGCTTAATCAACCTCGAAAAAACTCATTTTTGGTTGATTTTCACGAAAAACTCGGTTGTACTCCCCACTACAACCCGATGCTTCAACCCTCCCATTACTCGTCAAAACATAGTTCAAATCACTGTGTGTATCTGTAGGACATAAAGCTTACTCCAAAATCACTTCTAACTTAAAAACAACACGTGAACTCCACACTATACTGGTTTTAATCATTTTCCCACAAAACATGTGATTTTTGCACAAACTCGAGAAATGATCATTTCAACACCCCAAACTAATTTTCTACATATGAAAAATTGTGTATGTTCAGGCATGGGTGCTTAAAGAATCCTAGAGACAATGAACTACCTACTATGTCGAAAAAATCTCTAAAGACATGGAAAAGTTATAAACTAATGCAAATAGTGGAATAAAGAAAATGGAAGAATATGTTGGGTTGCCTCCCAACCAGTGCTAGGTTATAGTCGATAGCTCGACTTTACCGTGATGATTCATTCCGGCTGTGTAAGGTGGACGGTGGACTTTTCTGTTGGAAATTCCCCGCTCCAATAGTGCTTAAGCCCCTATCCATTTACTGTGAAGTTCCATTTGCTCTCGTGGTTGGTCTCAACTGCACCATATGGTAAAACTTTGGTAACCGTATATGGATCTGATCATCTAGACCTCAATTTTCCCGAGAAGAGCTTGAGTCTAGAATTGTACAACAACACTTTTTGCCCCACTACAAACTCTCACTGTCGGATATGCATGTCATGCCACTTCTTGGTGCACTCCTTGTAAAGTTTTGCATTCTCATATGTTTCCAACTGAAATTCATCCATTTCATTTAATTGAAGCAACCACTTTTCACCAATTGTTGTCAAGTCCAAATTCAAATTTTGAAGTGTCCAAAATGCCCGGTGCTCCAATTCAACAGGTAAGTTACATGCTTTTCGATAAATTAGGCAGTAAGGAGACATGCCTATAGGAGTTTTAAATGCTGTGCTGTAGGCCCACAAGGCATCATCTAACTTTTTGGGACCAATCTTTTCTCGAAGAATTCAGTCACTTCAAGGATTCTTTTAATTCTCGGTTTGACACTTCAACTTGCCCGCTTGTTTGGGGATGGTATGGAGTAGTCATCCGATGTTTGACACCATATCTACTCAATAACTGTTCGAACTGGCGATTGCAGAAATGCTTCCCTCTGTTACTGATTATGGCCCGCGGTGTACCATAGTAAGAAAAAATGTGCTTTTTGAGAAAACCAATTACCACCTTAGCATCATTGGTTAGGAACGCAACTGCTTCCACCTACTTAGAGAAATAGTCAACTGCTACCAAGATGTAGTTATTAGAGAACGATGGGGAAAATGGCCCCATGAAGTCTATCCCCCAAACACAAAAAAGTTTTACCTCTAAAATACTATTTAGAGGCATTTCATGCCGTCGTGAGATACTTCATCTGCGTTGGCTTCTATCGTATCTCTTTACAAATTCGAATGCATCCTTAAACAATGCAGGCCAATAGAACCCCGAATGTAGAATCTTAGCTGCTGTATTGGAAGCCCCATAATGCCCCAGATATGTAGATGCATGGCAATTCTCAAGTATTTGAGGCACCTCGTCCTTAGGTACACATCGTCGAATGATCTGATCTGCGCCTCTCCTGTACAAATTTGGATCATCCCAAAAATAGTATTTCAACTCTGTAAAGAACTTCTTCTTCTAATGACTCGTGTAGTTCCGCGGATGGAAAGATTTTGCCAAGTAATTGACAATATTAGCGTACCAAGGTGCTTCTTGTACGCAAAAAATGTGTTTGTTTGGAAAGTCCTCATTTATGTCAGCTGACTCTTCAGGTTTATTCGACTTCAATCTAGACAAATGATTTGCTGCTACATTTTCAATGCACTCGTTGTCCTTGATTTCAATATCAAATTCCTGCAGCAATAGAATCCACCTGATCAATCTTGGTTTGGTATCCTTCTTTGTCAAGAGATACTTTTATGTAGCGTGATTTGTATAAATGATGAATTTGGACCCCACAAGGTATGATCGGCATTTTTCAAAAGCATACACTACAGCCAAGAGCTCCTTCTCAGTTGTTGCATAATTCATCTGAGCATCATTTAGAGTTTTTCTTGCGTAGTATATTACATGAAAGATCTTATTTTTCCTTTGTCCCAGAATGCTCCCACGACATAGTAATTGGCATCACGTATCAACTCAAAAGGTAATCCCCAGTTTGGTGCAACAATCACCGGTGCTGAAGTAAGCTTTTGTTTCAAAGTGTTGAAGGCTAATAAGCACTCTTCAGTAAATTCAAACTGACTCTCTTTTATCAACAATGTCTATAATGGCTTCGTTATCTTTGAGAAATCAATGAAGCGTCTGTAAAACCCGACATGCCTGAGGAAACTGTGAACACCCTTTACTGATATTGGTTGAGGTAGCTTCTCAATAACCTGATTCTTTACTTTGTCTACCTCAATCCCATTTGCTGAAATTTGATGTCCCAAAATAATTCATTCTTGAACCATGAAATGAGACTTCTCCCAATTCAACACCGGATTCATTTCTCTGCATCTTTGTAAGACCAGATTCAGATGTTCAATCACTCATCAAATGAAGATCAGAAAAATATACCCACATTCCTCACAATTGAACTTTTTCGCTTGTCCCGAATTTGCTGTTTGTGACATGCTCTCCACCTTGTGAAATAAAGAATCGGTCTTTATAGACAATGTCAAATAAGTATCTACCTCGTAGACTCTAGTTGATTTCTTTGGACCCCTCGATCTGAAGACAACATGGCTAGAGTACTAGTCATTCTCTCAAACAACTCTCAAGCTCCATCAATCGTTCTTGTGGTCAAAGANTGAACTTTTTCGCTTGTCCCGAATTTGCTGTTTGTGACATGCTCTCCACCTTGTGAAATAAAGAATCGGTCTTTATAGACAATGTCAAATAAGTATCTACCTCGTAGACTCTAGTTGATTTCTTTGGACCCCTCGATCTGAAGACCACATGGCTAAAGTACTAGTCATTCTCTCAAACAACTCTCAAGCTCCATCAATCGTTCTTGTGGTCAAAGAGCCATTTGATGATGAGTCAACCATGCTTCTGAAGGTTAGAAGTAGTCATGTGTAGAAAAATCTGATTTGTGACGGTTTATCGAACCCAAGTTGAGGGCATTTCCTTAGCATGTTCTTAAATCTGTTCCATATCTCGTCAAATGATTCGGATTCATTCTGGCTGAATATTGATATTTCGTGCCTTAATCTCGTAACCTTAGTCGGTGAAAAGAACTTCATGCAGAAATTGTGTGCCAAATTGTTCCATGTAGTTATAATCACCACAGGGAGTGAATCTAGCCACTCAAGTGCTTTATCCCACAAAGTGTGTTGGAAATAATCTCAGTCTAATAGCATCTTCCGATATTCCTTGGTACCTAAAATGTTGACACATATCCAAGAAGCAGAATACATGCGTATGCGGATTCTCGTTGGCCATCCCATAGAATTGGTGTCCGTTTTTGAAGAGCTGGATGACATTCATCTTCAGCTGAAAGTTTGGTTGTTCGAATGCGGGGTAGACGATGCTGGATTGACTTTGAGTGATGAATGGTGACAAGAAATCCCCAAGAAGGGCGTTCCCATCACATTGTGCTTCCACATTGGCTGGAGCTGCAAGATTCGCTCTCGGTTCCAATTGTTGATCTGCCATTCATATTTGTCCTTGAATTTCATGTTGTACTATTCTAGCTATCATTTGTCTACAATGAAAAGTTTATTCAATCTCCAAATCCGTTGGAAGTAGTTCACCACCAACTAATCTTCACATGCAAGACCTGGAGAAAAACAACACAGTAGCACTTAGTTTAGCCTAAGTAGAAAAACTGAATAGAATAGAGAATGTAAACTAAAATTTAAAGTCAAGTTCGAATTAGTGTCCAATTAGTAAAAATCAACTAATAATCAATTCCCCGACAATGACGCCAAAAGTTTGATCTCGAAAATATTTGTTCGTTTTAAAATACCATAAGTGTACGGTTCATAATAAGTAATAAAGTGGAATTGAGAATTCCAGATATTGTTCCCACGGGAATTGAATTAATTTTATTTCAATTACCAAGACCTTAACCGAATCTATAGAATCTAAGATGATTATAGAGATTTATAACTAAAATAGAATTATGTATGCAATTTAACTAATTTCTACCAACTAAATGCAATTAAATGTTCGAATGCAAATTGAATGTTTCTTATGAATGACAAATGATAACTATGACCGCGAATCCCCATGCACTATTTGCTTTTAAATCTAGTTCTACAATATCGATAACATATTTGATAATTTGAAGAATCAATAATCCTAACCTATCCAACANGCAATTAAATGTTCGAATGCAAATTGAATGTTTCTTATGAATGACAAATAAGTACTGGGATCACGAATCCCCATGCACTGTTTGCTTTTAAATCTCGTTCTACAATATTGACAACATGTTTGATCATTTGAAGAATCAATGATCCTAACCTACCAACAATCTCTCTCGAGAATTATTGAACCTATTCATGTAAACCACCCGACTATATCTCTATGACGAATGTAAACTCACAAGAATACATGTAGTTTTATGATCAGTTAAAGATTCATCCAAAACATAGGGGTATATCTCTATCCCCTATCGGACCCTACGATGATGTCAAATATATTCTCCTTCTCTCGAATGCATGAATTAGATCACTACACTCGCACATTCACATGCATAATAATTGTGGAAACAATAAGTGAATAAAAATCATTCAAACCTCAAAACATGTCTTAATTATCAAATATTGCAAAACTAGAATCCAAAGTTTACATAACAAGGTTCATCGATCTCCTAGTACAAGAATAACTAGCCTAACATAGAGAAAAGAATAAAATACAGAAATAATATAAGAGAAGACATCACCAAATAACAATTACACTTGAGAAACCGAAAATCTTGATGTTCTTCTTTGAAATCCTTGCCTTAAAAGCTTATTCCAGATGTATTCTAAGGTTCTTCTATCTCGTACGACGTCTCTTCCCTCATTCTGGACATTTCTTTTGGCTTTTATAATTGACGTAAATTTGTTTCCTAACGTGGTTGAACAAGAAAAGGAACTAGAAAATTCGTGTCAGAAAACAACCATGCGGCCGCATGGTTAAACAATTTTTGGCCTAAATTTCCCTGTTCCCTTGTGTACGACCGCATGGAGTTTCTACCACGCGGCCGCATGGTAGAGTCAAACTTTCATATGGTTCAATTTAGTCCTCGAACATCAATTCTCTCATTTTGACCTCTTTTTTTCATTTTCCTTCTTCTAACATCCCTTACACTCATCAAATTAGGACGTACTTTGCTTATAGTCTTGATTCATGCTCCGAGCAACCTTTTGGCTATTTAAACTCTAGTCTCTGATCTTTAGTTTCCTTTCCTTTTAGTCCATTTTCTCTATTTTTCTTTTAATTTCTACCACAATCATCATTATTGTCCAACAAACACAAATTACACGAATTAAGTTATATTCTGCATATTAAACTTCAATTATCCATATTTGTGAACTGAAATAAACGTGTAAAAAGGTCCTTATCAAGCCCATTTTATTAAGAATGAAAACTTTGGGGGATATATTCAATTTAAATTTTTAAAGATTTAAAAAATTTAGGGATTTTAATGACTTTTGAAACTCTAAAAGTATTAGTGTATTCGACAAAGACTTTTATACACCTTTAAAAAGTCTTTACAAGTCTCGTGTATTCAATTAAATTTTTTTAGAAGTATCTATAAGCCACGTCATATTTAAAATGTCAATGATTTTTAGAAGTTTTTATAAAAAAATATAGAATATTAACTTTTTAACAGAAAGTACAAAAATAAAATCTCCAAATTTGTCATTCTTCCCAAAATTCAAGAAGACTTTCATAAAGGATTTTTTAGTATGTATTTTTTGTCATTTCAGTGTTTCCCTTTCTTCTTCCCTTCTACAAACCTTAAAGCCATGGTCAAAAGATTATAAATTTTCTTCTATTGTTTATATTTGTTCTCTTCTCAATTTTTTTTTCTATTTCTTTTGCTTGTCTCCATTTTTCCCAAAAAAAGATTTAATTATAATTAAAAATTCTTATAATATTATTTTCTTTTTTATATCCAAATTTTTTATATATAAGTTCAATTTATAATTATAAGATGAGTTAATTTTTTATTCTTTAGAAAATATTTGTTTATTACATTGGGAGGGGAAGGGGAACTTTCCAGTATCGAACTTTATTCAAGCGAATTCTATTTGAATTAAAAGTCATATTAATTCTATATAAGTTCGTAAAAAATTTAAAATGAAAGTCTATGAAGTGTGCTAATGACCTTCATTAATTTCATATAAATTATAGAAAATCACATATTCCACAAAAGTTCAACGCCAAAAAAAGATTTATAAAATTTTTAGAAGTCCCAGCTGAATACACCATATGAATGTACTTTGTTGTATACATAAGATAATTGGTATCAAACTCGGGTAAATGCTGGGGTACTTTATTTGTATCATTTCATTTTATTAATAAATAAATTGTACATGAAATACTTTTTGGATACAATTTTAATTTTGCCTACGTATTGTTCAAACCCGAATAAAGGTGAATAATTTTTACAACTGTATAATTCTTTTGACAAAATAGAATTTCTTTATGTTCACAATTTCCTTACAAATTTATGTTTTTATTATATTTTAGGGGGTGAAAATCTAACAAAAAAAGCAAGTAGTAAGTGACTCGTGAGCTGGTTTGGCTCACCTGACCAAGGGGCGAGTTGGTAGGATGAGTCGAGATGCGATTTTTGGAAATGATCCAGTTCGTGTTGGCTCACCTCATATACGAGTGCGAGTTCGATCTGAATATGTATATGTATAATGTTTAACATTTTATTTCTCATTTCATTGTGCCACTTCGCAAATCATTTTTGAACTATACTTGAACACTGGGTATGATTCACGGTATCATTTCGAAGTACTCACGGGTACTGTGCAATGTGCCATTTGATTTGCAAAACCGCGAAACATTGATGATGCTATAATGAGCCAAAAGAAGTTACTCGTATAAATTCGAGAATTGATGTCACTTGACTTGGTTTCAAGTTGCTTTTCTCAATCATCACGGCAAGTTCTTGATACCATCTTAAAGTATTTACGATGAGCTTTGAACGTATCTTCCGAATTAAATTATTATTGTCAAAAGAGATTTAAATGTTCTTATTTCGTTTTCATTTAAATCGGATTTAACTGAAATAAAATTTCTATATGATGTTATTTGGGATCCTCAGACATGGATAAATTAATATAACAATATAAAGGATTTTCGGGAAATTATATTGACGAACAAAATCAAATGCTAAATATAGCTAGCAATGTAGATTGTCAACCTACATATTTTTCAGAACTTTGAAGAGATTTGCAGAATATTTTAGAAACATGAAGAACATTGGAGAACTGAGAAAGTCAATTCTAGGAACTTCTATGGTTGTAACCTGTTGGAGCAATCTACAATAAATAAGAGAGATAAAAGAAAATTTTGTAAATGAATGTTTAAATTGTCTAAAAGACACAATATTACTATAAGAATCCATATCCATAAAATAGAATTATTCTCCACCGTATATTCAAAGGAAGTGAAACTATAAAAAGTTAAATAGATCACGTTGGATAACGAATCGAATTAGAAGTTAAGAGTTAAATATGATGGACAGAGTCAATAGAGTAATAAACTTTGATACTTCATATATTCAAAATATTTACGTCCCCACTCATCTAATATTTTGGCTTTCTTACGCCATGCCAACGAGGCTCCACACGAAGCCTACGTGACATCCAACGTGGAGTGATACCCCCACAACATGCAGATGAGGCCCCTATTTGAAGTGGCCCATACATCGGAGCCCTCTAGCCGAAGCAGTTGTGTTGGGAAGTTCAATCCAAGGCTCAACCATGGAATGGAATGACACACCTCCTTTGAAGATTTCATATTGATAAAATCTTATTCGAATTATTGATATGACTCGTAATAAGTTGTATGCCAAAATCTTGTCGCATATGTCATGGGTAGTTGTCCCCCTTTTAAGAGTATATAATGCGCAACAAGCTAGGAAAGTCAAATTGATGCCTAGGATAGGATACTTCGTTTAAGAAGACGAAGCCACGCCTCTCCTCATCCAATGGATACCATTTCATGTGAAACACTATAAATACCTCCTCCTTGTATCATAAGAGGGGTAATGTAACTATATCTATTTAAAACTATAACTCATCTCTACTTTGATTTTATCGCTTTATATTGTTCGAGTTGGATGCTCAATTTTAGATTTCGATTTGTGTATTGTTGATTGTTCTTTATCATGCACTCCATTTCATTTATGTCGCTAGTGCTCTGACATTTTTGTCTTGAGTTATAACGATTCTCCCCTGCCCAAATCAAAACATTTTGTTGACTAGTAATCCGTCCAAATGTGTTGGAATAAGGTTACATGGATGCGAGTGGGCTCGATATCTAGTGCCCATGTGTGTATACAAAAATCAAGGTCAACTGATTGGCGCCATCCTTGATAAATTTTACTCTAACCACGAACATCCCTATAGAAAAAGTCCATCAAAAAGTTGTTGGGCATCCCCATAGAAAGAGGTTTTGTTTTTGAGTAAAAAACAAGTGGAAGCCCTAGAACAAAAAGTTGAGATTTGTGACAATTTAGTCATTGGAAAAAAATGAATTCAGACCATGATGTTCTACCTAAAATGGTAAGAGAAAACCCTAAAGAAGGGATTCTCCAGAGAACGGCCCCAATGGGTCAACGTCGACCCAATCACCATTATGATGCGGTAGGATGAGAATAGCTGGCCAATTCATCCGATAAATAACAACAATGTCTACTAACATGAGAAATATCACTTACCAAAATATGGCCATGCAAGAACTTCTCAGGCAAATGCAAGGTTAAAGGAGTCAACCACTCTCTCCTTTTGTACCACAAGGGCACTTTCCACAGGAGAATGTAGTCCAAAGCCAAAGAGCTCCATTCCACCAGTACACTAGGAAAGATAGCCCTTTTGAAAGGGAGGTCAAGGTAGACATCTCTTCAAACTATGCCTCCTGCCAACCTACCGAGGCCATGGAGGACAATATTTCCCTAGAATATGGGCCGGAGCATATGCCTCAAAGGTAGGTCAATGTGTTTGATCAATTCAGTCTAGTAAGACCTAGGTACAAGCCATATTGGCCACATCCAGTGCCTAGAAATAAGCCTCAACCATCACATACTATGGTAAGACAACATGATGAGAGGCAAGGTCATGCCACACGAACTGATTCGCCTAGAAATTGGTGCCAAAGGGGGGAGCAAGTGCAAGGGATTAGGAAAGCCCATTCCATCCACCTCTAGATACCAGGCTGATGGGATGAAGATTCGGATGAACCGCAAAGGTCATACGACTTCGATGATGATGATGATAATCTACCTTTTTTTGCAAGGATTGAGAAATGCTCATCTCCAAAGCCGTTCTCAAAAATACCAAAATATGATAAGAGAGGTGACCTAACTAAGCACTTGAATAGCTATAAACACACATGAGCCTAAGGGGGGGCATTCCTTGTCGTCAAATACAGAGCTTTCCATTTGACTTTAAGCTGAGCAGCTGAAAATTGGTACAATAGAATATCCCCTAGGAGTATGAGAAGCTGGCTAGAGTTTAAAAGTGCCTTCTTGATTAGCAACAAGCAAAGAAGGAGAATGTCCTATCTAGTACCTTCGGACATGAGACAACAACCTAGGAAGACAATGAAATCTTTTCTAGCTTTTTTTACTGATGAAATGACCAATTGTGTGCAAGTCACTGACAAGGAGTCGTTATCAGCCTTAAGGGAAAGATTTAACATGAACGCCCTTTTTTGGAGGGATGATCAGAATCGAGATCCCTCCAGGTACTCGTAAAATCATTAACGAAGAGTTAATTGAGCATCTACATAAGGCCTATAGATGGCTCCCACCTCCTCAGAGGCAATGAAGAAGATGACCCACATCTCATTTAACGAACCACCATTGGAACCAGGCAGGCCATACGGTCATCCCCGATTCTGGCCAAGCCCTTTCCACAACCACATTGAATGTAGTGTCCATGTTTGTCTATGAGGATATAGACCTCAGTACCAATATGCAACAGGGCGGATCGAAGCAGCGGCGTTCCCAAAGGAAAAAAGATCTAATGAGAGATGGCAACCTAGAAATAGGTCAGATATACCTAATACTACACATACCATCACTCCTACAGTTATGACATAGCAAACTGTAGGGACATCGCCCTACACTCAGAGTAGGTTAACTTCCAAAATGACCAAAGAAATGATCATTGTTCTCACAGGGATCCGTCCCCACCTAGGCAAGTTTAACAACCTAGATGTGAAGAGGTAGGGCAACCCTGTCGAGAAACATCTCCGCGATGGAGAGGAGAGAACAATAGAGAAAGACTTAGAGAATGACAATGCCAGTGTTGGGACCCTCAAATAATGTGAATGATGTGCCTATTTGACAGATAGATACGACTTTTTACGGACCCTATGTTTGTAGCGAAACAAAGAACTCCCAAAGAAACTATGTAAGGAAGGCAAAAGACCTTTCAATGGCAAGCTACAAAGTCGACAATAGTTTTCGAGAAATGCATCTACTAACTATCACTTTCACCCAGAGAACTTTCGTGGGTGTACACTACCCCCATTGTGACGCCGTCATAGTTAGAGTAATTGTGGCTCGCAATGGGTTGAAGCGGATGCTAGTAGACAATTGTAGCTCCATTAATATCCTCTTTGTAACCAGTTTTGGTAAAATGATTGTGGGTCATGAATTCACTCCCGTAAAAAAACCCTTGTAAGGTTTCATTAGGGACAATATCATCTCAAGAAAGAAAATAGCTCTTACGGTGGAGATGGGTGAACCACCTCAAATGACATGGAGTTTTTAGTGAAAAATAACTAATCCGCCTACCATGAGGTGCTGGGAAGACCCGTCCTAAAAGACTTATGGGCCGTCACATTTGTTCACTACCTATCTATGAAGTTCCCAATTGAGCACGGGATTGCCACGATTAGAGGTAAAAGTACTACCTGAATCCATAAGGAAATTCAAGCCCAGGGATGTCAACACGGTGTTGATGGACATTGACATTTCGAATTTCACGAAGGATGAACCTCTAGACAAGGTGACATTGAAATGACGAATGCCACTAGTTGAGGAGTTGAATCCATAAGAGGTCAATTTGATGAGCATACCTTCGTGTTATTGAGATTGTATCATAAACAGCTCTAGTGGAATAGCTGAAAAGCTTTACTCAAGACCCTCAGGACCCCACAAAGGCATTTCAAGTGGGAAAATGACTTCCCACCCGAGGCTAAAGAAAAGCTCAAGAGCTTCTAGGCAAAAATCTTGATGTCTTCACTTGGAGACATGAGAACATGATTGGTATTGACCCAAATGTCAGTTGCTACCACTTGAAAATTAATCTTAAGGTTGTCCCACATAGACAAAAAAAAAAGCCTTTAACTCGGAGATGTATAAGCCCTAAAAGAAGAAGTACGAAAATTGATAAGCAATGGCTTCATCAAAGAGAATATTTACCCAAAGTGGATCTCCAATATAGACTTTGTGAAGAAGCACAATGGTAATGGAGAGTATACATTGACTTTTTCAAACTTAATCAAGTTTGATCTAAGGATAGTTTTCCTCTTCCAATGATAGAGCAACTAGTAGCACTGCCACAAGACACGAATTATTAAGCTTCATGGAAACATACTCAGGCTATAACCAAATTCTCATCTACATGACGGATGAAGAGAATACCTCAATAATCACTGATTGAGGCCTCTATTATTATAGAGTGATGCCCTTTGGGTTAAAGAATGTCGGGACTACCTATTAAAGACTCATTTTCATCAACCTCATCTGCATGTAGATGGATGCCTATCTTGATGACATGTTTGTGAAGAGCTTGAAAACACAGGACCATGTAAAATACCTAGTATCCAAATTCTACGGAGTTATAGGATGAGGTTAAACTCCCTTAAATGCCCATTCGGTGTCCCCTCCGAAAAGTTCCTAGGATACATGGTCAATCAACGGGGTATAGAGGCCAACCCGGAGGTCTTGATCGAAATGAGGTCCTATTAAAAGCTAAAAGAAGTACAAAGCCTAAATGGGCATGTGGCGGCATTGAGCCATTTTGTCTCAAAAGCCACCGACAAATGCCTTAATTTTTCTAAAAAGAAGTTCCAACGGATAGAGAAATATGAAGAAGCCTTCCAAGAACTGAAGAAACTTTTAGGCCAGGCCCCTTCCTCTCAAAGCCTAAGGCTGATAAAGCCCTACAACTTTATTTGGTCATCTTTAATGAGGCTATTAGGGCAGTTCTCGTAAGAGAAAAATGTACTCATGAATTGCCTATTTACTACGTTAGTGAGACGCTCCTAGCGGTGGAGACCCATTACTTTGATATGGAGAAGTTAGCTCTATCCCTAGTCACCATGTCCAAGAAGCTGAGACCATACTTCCAAGCTCACTGTATATATATGTGAACCTATTATCTACTTAAACAAGTGCTTCAGAAGCCTGATGCTTCATAAAGATTGATGATGTGGATGTAAAGGTTTGAGAATTTGATATTGTCTTCAAAGAACGAACATCTATCAAGGGCCAAGCCCTTGCAAGTTTTGTGGCAAAATTTTCCAATATCCCAGAGATGGAGGAAGTGATATAGCTTATTTGTAGATGGCTCTTCTGAAGAGATGGGCTTAGGGACATGAGTTGTTTTGGTCAGCCTTGAAGGCAATAAGTTTAACTGCACGATGAGGTTTGGATTCAAAGCCACCAACAAAGAGGTATAATATGAGGCTATTCTAGCGGCCTTAGATTGGCCAAGGAGACGTAAGTGAAAAGGCTATTTATTAGTAGCAATCCCAGCTAGTGGTTAGCCAAGTTAATGGCAACTTCACTGCAAGGGACAAGGGTGTGGATGCCTATTTCAAACTGGTAATGAACCTACTCTTTTGTATCTAAAAGTTCGAATTAACCTCGATCCCGCTAATGGAAAATGCACATGCCGAATCAACCTTTCATGAGCTAATAGTGGTATCCAGCCATGTCGCTATTTTCCAAATGGGAAATTGACCTTATAGCCCTACCTAAAGGTAGGGTAGTGCAAGTTTTGCTATTGTCATCATTGACTACTTCACTAAATGGGTTGAAGCTGAACCTTTGTCCAAAATTACAGAATCGAACAAGTCCAAATTCTTGTGGAAAAATATTATATATTGATTCGAAATTCCCTTTCGATTGTATTAGATAACGAGCGATAATTTGACAATAAAAAGGTTAGGGACCTATGTGAGGAAGTAAACATTGAAAAGGAAACTCAGTGCCTCCAAATGAGTATGGGTCGATGAGCTACCACAAGTAGTGTGGGCTATCCAGACCACAAGCCAAACTGCTACTAGAGAAACCCCATTTTTTATGGGTTGTGGTACTGAGGCTATGAGCCCAATGGAAGTTGGATTACCTTCTCCCTGTTGGTTGCACTTCAACAAAATATTTAATGATGATTTGAGAAGTTTTGAGCTCAATTTTCTCGACGAAAGGAGGGATGACTCACAAATAAAATTAGTCGTTTATCAATGAAAAATGACTCAATATTACAAATCAAAAAGTGAAGAAAATGTCATTTAATATAAATGAATTAGTGTTAGGAAGAGTTTTCCTCTCCTCAAAGGATACAGGAGTTGGAACCTTGGGCCCTAATTGGAAATGTCCTATTGCATCAAAGAAGAAGTTTGACCTGGTACATATAGGATTGAAGACATGAATGGAAATCTGCAGCCTCATCCATGGAATGTGGGGCACCTAAGAAAGTATTATCAATAAGAATTTGTATAGCAGATGATATTTCCTAACCTATGTAAAATGTTGATTCAATAAAAGTGTTTTATCTATCGAATTATTTGGTCTTATGTCTCCCATGAAAGATTTGAACGTCAAAGGAAAAGCCCCTATATGGATGAATCACCTACTATGTAGGGAAGCGTAGGCGTCTCAAAGAAGAAGATCGCATCTCAAAGGTGACTACCTCGTGAGTTCTCCGAAGTGTACAACAAAGCTTCCCATGAAGAATCTGAACATCATGGGAGAAGCCCCTACATGAATGAGCCATCCACCACGTAGAGAAGTGTATGTGCCTTAGAGAAGAGCGTCGGATCCCAAATGGGACTACCTCGTGAGTTCTCCAAATCTTGTAACACATGCCTCCTATGATGAAGCTAAACGTAATGGGAGAAGTCCCTACATGGATGAACCAGTCACTATGTAGGGAAGTGTGGGGGTCTCGAAGAATAAGGTAGGACCTCAAAAGAGACTACATCGTGATTTCTCCGAAGTGTACAACACATGCCTCCCACAACGAAGCCAAATGTCATGGAGAAGCTCACATCAATGAACTATCCATCATGTAGAGAAGTATGAGGATCTTGGAGAAGAGGGTCAGATCCCAAAGGAATTCTTTAAAGAATATAACACATGCCTCCCATGACGAATGTAAACGTCATGGGAGAAGCCCCTATATGGATAAACAATCCACCATGTAGGAAAGTTGCACAAAGATTATGTTGTTGAGCATCAGTCTAGCAATTCTAGTTGTCCAGAAGACCTAGTTAATATTGAGGTTCATTTTTATTTTCAAATTCATCACATCTACTTCAGATTAGCTTGAAAGTTCAATTATTCTTCAATTGTATATTAGGCGAGTCCTCATACTTTACAAAAATTAAACAGTACAAAACATGTACCAAAGTAAATTTCATTAATATTGAATAATGTGTAATTGAAGGCCACAAACATTACAGGAGAATTTAGTCATATACTATACCAGAGGTGGTTAGGATTCTGATGTCTCAATAGTAGGAACCTCAACAAAATGAGCTTCTTAGTTCGAATCGTTTTTCTCAAGAGCTTCCTCTTGGTCGATTTTTTACCATCCGCCCCTCCCATTACTTCATCAGCTGGGGTCTGAGCCACTTCTTCCAAGAAATCTACCCTAAGTTCGATAACATCTAATTCTAGATAAAACTCTCCCACTTTGTCTACCACTTCGACATAGGCTAACCTCTTCCAATACGCACTGAAGCACTGATACTCCTCTATTACGTGGAAGTTGGAAATATAGTCCATCACCATCTCTTTACTTGCTTTCACAGCATCAACCTTGGCCTACTCCACCTCCTTCATATAGTAGGATAGCTGAGTCTCCAAAAAACTAACCTGGTCCTTAAGGCCGGCATTCTCTAAGTTGGCATTCTCCAAAGCTTCGGCTGTAAACTTCTGGTAATTATTGGAAGTTTCCACCTTTTTGCTCAAAGAAGTCACTTCTCACTAGGACTCGTGGACTTCCTTATTCAAAGCTTTGATCTTAGCCAAGGCAGAATCCAACTTAGCTGACTCTTCAGCTCTTTAGCTTTGGCACTCATTTGGCCTCCTCATCCGCCAAAACCAATTTCTCAATTGACTCCCGATTGTACATTTGGATGGCCTTCAAGACCACTTGACACTCAAGACAATAGCAAAAGCCCTGACACTTTAGCTTACCAAGGTTGCCGTTAGATCCACCGCATCACAGGTGGCCACATAGTTCTACCACTTGTCAGTCCAGAACTTATAGAAGTTAGCAGATACTAGTTGGACTTCTGGTGGCAACATATCTAGAATGTTAATGAAATCTCCTCATCTTACCCCACCAAAAATTTCCTAATTTTCTTGGAGTCCTCATCACTGGGCTTTCCAACAGCCTCAAAGACTTGTTTCACCTCTTTAGCAGCCTCCATATCCTTTTGAGCTTTTGTAATTGAGAAAGAATACCGCATCAACTTAGGAGATGGTGGGAGGCAATTGACCCACTGAGGTATTTGAAGTGCCAAACTTTCCACTAGCAGAGCTGGCACTGTGGGAGAGCTTTCTTTTCTTTTGAAGCTCATCTCTCTTCTTTCATTTTCCCTTGTCTTTTCCCTTCTCATGGGGCACCTCTTCATCTCTTTTCTCAGTATGATCTTTGTTGAGTACTCGAGCTCTCCCTAGCATGCTTAGCAGCACCAGAGGAGGGCTTCAAAGCCCTAGAATTGACCGTGGATATGGCCCTCAAAATGGAAGCCATGTCAAGAGTGGGGTACTTCTTCTTTTCAAAATTTATGCAAGAATGAAAATACTATGTTAATCTTGCTAGTATGAAAAGGATAAACAATAGGACCTTGACATTACCTTTGGAAGCCATTAATCCGAAGTCCAGGAATAACTTATTGCATTTAATGAGGTTATCAAAGTTGCGCGAGCTCAAAGACATCTGTGTATGTCTTCAATAATGTCCCACTCAACTTGGGACAACTTGAATCTGTATTCTAAAACTGTAAAATAGATAGCATCAATCATAGTCATCAAAATAAAAGAAAAATTGAAAAGAAAGCCACTTATGATCTTCAGAATATTGGATCAACATAATGGCAAGTAGGACTTTGTCTCTTTCCACCATAACAAGGACTCTTTCCACCCTTTGATGGAAGAGGGTAGACCACTACAAAAAGAGCATGGGCCCCTTAGGGGATCATGTGGTACATCCCTTTAACTCTCATTTCCCAAGTATACGAGGCTGGGAAAGTGTTTGGAAGAGGTACAAGGGTATGTCCTCGCCAAGCAAGATTTCCTTCTAGAGAAAGTAAGCCTCTACTAACTGGCTCTACCCATTTGGCAAGAGTTGGGTCGGAGCTAACATGTACTTCCTAAACACCGTCCTAAAAAATGGCTTCAGAGGAAGATGCATACCTGCCTTAAACAAGTATTCACTAACGGCCACACAACTTGACCTCGGATAGCAGGCGCGCTCGTGGGCATCGGGTACTAAGAGTTTTATTATATCACGAATTCTGTACTTTTTCCTAATTTTAGCTTACTTTTCGAGGTCAAAATAGATAAAATCCTAACAGCTCCCATCCTACCTCTTAATCAATAGGACCCTCACTCATGGCCTACAGACCCTATCTGACCTACCAAGTAATGCGTGTTTTCCAACTCGTGGAATGATTACGTTGGATTCAGGGTCGTGGCTTGAGAATTCTCCCTCCCACCACTATCACTCAAACTAGAAGCCACTGAAGTGATAAAAATATGAAAGAGAGATGGAAAAAAAATGTTCGAGGAGCAGGAAATTACCTAATTAAAGAGCAAGTAGACACTCTAAAAATGTGAGATTGCCGGAGAACAGAAATGGCCAGAGCATTTTAAATTGCAGAAAGATTCAAAAATTTTGCAAAGATAAAAAAACCTCTAAAATGGCAAAAGTTTGAATTTTATAGGCGAAGGTAACGAAGCACAGTCGTCAGATCTAGATCCATTTAATCTGAAGCGTCCATTTCCAATTTAATCTGAGGCGTTGAATTCAAACGATTTTATCATTTACACTTCGGATTAATGCGTGTTTCACAAGCACGCACTTAGCACATTAGCCTCAAAACATAACAGCATGGGCATCATTAGCATTCAATATAATGGCTAGTGTGTGTATTGAAAATCGAATTACTTCATTTGTTTTTTCTTGGTAACGTACAAAGCATCAAATCATTGGCATAATTATCAAGCCCACTTTCTTCTGAAAAGAGCAGTTCAGCACATCATTTAGATTTCATCTACTTTCATTTCAAAGAACAAGCTTCAGCAGTTAAGCACTTTGTAGCTTCAGCTCATAAATCAAATTTCAACTACTTTTTTTTTTTCAAAGAAAGAGTTTTAATAGTTTAGCACTTCGCTGCTTCAACCTATCAATGAAAATTTAACAACCAATTCAAAGAATGAGCTTCAATAGTTCAGTACTTTGCTACTTCAGCTCATCAATCAAAATTCAGCTACCAATCCAAGGACGAGCTTTTGTAGTTCAGCTCTTCGGCACAAACTTCAGCACTTCATGAGAACAGGATAACACAAGAGGATCAGGTTACCATTTCGAATTCCAACTATGATATAAGTATATGTACTTGGACTTAGGGGACTATTGTATTGCATCTAAAACCTAACCATGGCAAAACATATTCATCCCAACAAAGAAATATTGCAGAAAATAGAAGTTCTTGGGGGACTACTGATATGCCATGCCACCGATGCTCCACGTGAAGCCTATGTAGCATCCCAAGTGGAGTGGTACCCTACAAATGCTAATGAGGCCCCTATTCGAAGTGGCAAAGTCCATACACCAGAGTCCTCTAGCTGAAGTGGTTGCGATTTGGAAGTTCAATCCGAGGCTCAACCATGGAATGGAATGACCCACCTCCTTTCAAGATCTCCTATTGATAAATTCTTATTCGAATGATTAATGTAATTCATGTAATAAGTAGTATGTCAAAATCTTGTCAACATAGGTCATATGGTGGATGTCACTCTTTTAAGAATTCTTATTGCACAACAGGCTAGTAAGGTCAAATTGATGCCTAGGATATGATGCTTCAGTTAAATAGATGAAGCCATGCATCTCCTCATCCAATGGATACGTTTTCTTGTATACCACTATAAATATCTCTTCCTTGTATCATTTGAGAGGTAATGCAACTATATTTATTTAAAATTGTAACTCACGTCCTCTTTGGTTTTATCGCTTTATAATGTTTGAGTTGGATGCTTGATTTTAGATTTCCATTGGTGTATTGTTGGTTGTTCTTTATCATGCACTACATTTCATACTTGTCGCCGATGCCTAAACATATTTGTCTAACATTATAAAGCTTTTCCCCTGTTCAAACCGAAACGTTTTGTTGACCAGTAATCCGTCCAAACGTGTTGGAATTATCTTGCGTGGAAGCGAGTGGGTCCGATATCTATTGTCCATATGTGCATACGAACAAAAATTGAGGTCAACAAGCTCCAACCATGATTTCAAAGACTAATTAACAAGAATTTAAGTAATATCGCCATGATGTAGAATGATCAATTTTTTAATTTTGGGCTTTTGAAAAATTAAATAAAATTCTAAAATCTTTAAATGAAAAAATATAGATAACATTTCATTTATATATAGAAGTTTGTAGTAAACATGTACGAACATATATGCATGCATATCAAATCCTCAAGAGAAGATATAGGAGTTGGTGGGTATGCTTTCAAGTAGCTTGTTCACAAGCATATATGCATGTATATCTCACTTTACAAATGGTGTCGTTTGAATCTATTTTTTAAAATATTTGTTAGACGAACTGTGCTGAACTAGATCATGTGCGCATGCTCGAAAGAAAAATGATATATACCCTACAAATATATTTAATAAGTAAAACAATGTAAATGTTTTTTAGTTAAATTCTTTGTTACTTTTTTTCATTAGAAGTCGTGTACATATATGAAAAAATGTCATATTTTTTACTTTTTTAGAAAGTTAAGAAATGAAAATTACAATATTTGATTTCAAATATAACTTTCGATAAATTTCTATTGAAGAAAATACAACTTCCTTTACATTTGAAATATAGAATTCGATGGCAGTAACGAGTTGTAAAACCCATTAGGATTAGGATGAGGACATACTCACAGGATACCTATATGAATACACACCCCCACCATGAATTCTTTTATCATCAAGTCTTCTCTTCATCACCAATTCTTTCTCTTTCGCTCTAAAATCTCTCCACCTTATCTTCGTTTCAATAATCCATCGATCTAAACCATAGCTATCCCCTGACTATTAATCATCAATTTTTAAATACGTGTAACTGATCAAATTTTTCTAAATTAATTAATTTACTTCTCTAGAGTTCAAACTAGTCTTACCCAATTAATTCAATCCACCAAATCTCTATGTGAAACTGAGTTAGCTTTAACCATGAGCATTCAATCACCAAAGAATTCATATAACAACGACAATCATAAAAGCGTATCTCTAACGTTTTATCCAAATTACATATTTTTACTGTGTGGCATAAACAAGTAACTCCTCTCGATATAATTATAGCCCACAAATCAATGAATTAATGATTAAGTAATTCAATAAGAATGGAAGTAAAAATAATTCACAAGTATCAATTAAAAATCAAAACTTTATAATTAAATAAAGGTTCAAACTAGGTTACAATTATTCATTCAAACTAATTGATTAATTAAACATCATAGGGGAAGAAAAATATAAAAAAGAATAGAGTACATCACCGATTTTAAGAAAATAAATGGAAAAAGATGGAGATGTTATACCATGAATTCACGTTCTTCTTGTAAAAACCATGAAAACTTAACATTTTGATTGATTTATTGATTTTTTTTCCTCATTTTAGGCTCTCCTTGTAATTAATAAGAATTTTGTACACCAAGATGCTCATTTGGCTTGTATAATTTGTGTATAATGAATCTCAACAAGCCTCCTTTTATTGTAGGATGAAAAGTATATATTTATACTTTATATTTATACCAAGAAGAATTCAGCTCAAAACAGGAAAATATTATGGGCATGTTCTTGAACCCTATTTTATGGTAGGTTTTGTAATAGTAATTTTTTTAGAGAATGTGCGGTTAAAAAGTAGGAAAAAATTTTGGGTTTACATGTAAATATTTTTATTGAAAGAATATGGTTGAAAATGAGATTGAGAAAAAAAAAGGATTTCAAACAATGGTAGACAAACAGGGGTTAATTTCTTCAAAGGCCAAGTTCAGACTGTACACTCTAT
>CAIGRB010000524.1:0-13917 GCA_903798255.1 Fraxinus quadrangulata | reverse complement strand
GATTCCCTGTCACAATTTTAGCTGGTACTATATATAAGCGATTCATAAAAATTTTAGTAATAATTTTAAACAAAATATTGCTCAAACCTATAGGCCAAACCTGTTTTGGCAAATTAGTATTGTCCACCCTCGGGATCAGAGTGATGACGCTTGAATTAATCTCCAGGCGTAAATATTGAACCACCCTCACATCAATGCTAACTATGTCCCAAATATTCTTGAAGAATTTTCTAGCAAAACAATCCAGACCCTAATGAGTATGTAACATCTTTACTACAACTTCTTTTCCAAGGTTTTCCATCTTTCTCGTCATCAGATGTGTTAGGTATTTGATGTAATTGACTAGTCTGTGAACAAAAGGGAATAAAATTAATATGTTGTAAAAGTCAAGGAGTAAGTTGTAAATAGTAAAAATTGAGTTGTATTAGGTCTAGGGTTCGAGAATGGAAAAGAAGAAAAAATGGTGCCGCAATTTTACTAGACTATCGCCAAGATTTGGCTCGAGCGGCAGTAACAGAAACATTGTCACCCGCCGTCGCCTTGCCTTCGCTCGAGCGACACACAGTCGCTCGCCTGTTGCCCAGCTTTCGCTCGAGCAACAGGGTTATCCGAAAAATTTTAATTCACGTTTTAAAGGCTTTTTTCCCGACTCATTCAACCCCAAAACCTAAACTATAAATACCAAATGCCTCTGAACGTAAATTACAAAGTTGAATATTGAGAAAACACATACTCTCCATATCATCTTCATCAAATTAGCTTTCAACCTTCATTCTGTGATTTCTTCTTGGCGGTGAAAACATCAAATCCATAATCCAAATACCAAACTGCTACTTTCTACATATCCGTCAGAGTTCTTAAGATCAAAGAAAGGTGACTGAAGTTCTAGTCATTGAAGAACGTGGAGTTCTTCGTTGATCCACAAGAGATAGACGAATTTATAAAGTCGGGAGTTGCTGCAGGAGTGTGTAATCCATGAGGGTTTTGAAAACAACAACTGAGAGTTGGTGCATGAGCACAAAATTCAGAATCAAAATTGCAGTCAAGAGTTTTTACCCAGTTGGGATTCCTCCGTGATCATTTCTTGTGTTTATCTATTGATTTCATAATTGTGGTATTTCAACATAGGAAAAATTGAATTGTTTGATTAACCATCTAGATATAATTAATAAGGACTTGTTTCTAATTCATTATTAAATTTTTAATTCCTCATAATCACCTATTCACCCTCCTCTAGGTATAGTTTGGGTCAAACTTCGTTATTTCAATTGGTTTCAAAGTCTTATTTTGATTCCTGGCCCATAATTAATTCTAGATGAGTTAGTCCTTGTCCATGCCTCCATTTTTCGACGGAAGCAACTATACTTATTGGAAAGTTCGAATGAGAGCTTTTCTTAAAGCATTGGATAAGCGTATTTGGATGAGCTTTCAAACTGGGTGGACTGTACCTTCAACTACTGTTGCTGGTATAACTACACCCACTGATTTTCACTAAAGACTAAAGATGACTTAGCTGAGTGTAACTGGAACAGTAAAGGGCATTCATGCCCTGTTTATGGCTGTGTCTGTTGAAGAGTTTATGAGAGTATTGATGTGTGAAATTGCTAAAGATATTTGAGATATACTAGAAACATACACTAGGGAACTAAAACTGTTAAAAACTCTAAACTGTATATGTTGATATCTAGGTTTGAAGAAATTAGAATAAAGGACAATGAATCGTTTAATAAATTCTATGTGAAGCCTAATGATATAGTTAATTCGAGTTTCAACCTAAGTGAGAAGATCCCCGGGTCTAAAATTGTTAGTAAAGTCCTTAGATCCCTACCTTAAATTCTATGTGAAGCCTAAAGATATAGTTAATTCGAGTTTCAACCTAAGTGAGAAGATCCCCGGGTCTAAAATTGTTAGTAAAGTCCTTAGATCCCTGCCTAATAGGTTTAGACCTAAAGTCACTGTGATTGAAGAAAGTAAAGACTTAGATGCTGTTAAGATAAAAGAACTCGTAAGATCCCTTCAAACCTATGAACTCACCATATCTCAACCGAAAAGGGTTAAATTTATATCCATGAACACTATTAGGGAATAAGAGAGTGATTCAACTGATGCTGAAACTCTTAGGGACAATGAAATAGCTTATTTTGTTAAAAAATTCCAGAAGGTGATAAGGAATAGGGAAAACCTCAAGAACAAAAAAATGATTTCCCAAGTAAATTCTTGAACGATGAGCGTGACAACAATAACCTTAGGACTGCTAATAAGAAAACCTAGTGTGTCAGATGCCATGAATGTCAGGGTTTTGGTTACTATAGGAATGACTGTACTAACTTGAAGAACTTAAATAAAGGAAGGAGTGAGGCATTAGCAGTGACCTTGAGTGATGATGAATCAGATTTGAGTGCTCAGAATGATATCTTTAGTGGTTAGGATAAATAAAATTTTATGGACTTCAAATCTATAGCTACGGTTGAATCTGATAAGGAAAATGAAAAGGTTGAGAATGAAGAACGTAGTGAAAATTTTGAGGAAGATTTTGAGGATGAGACTGATATTTATAAGTCTTATAGAGAATTATTTGAGGAGAGTCTTAAAATAAAGAAGGTCAATAAAGTTGTATTGAAAAAGATTTATAAACTTGAAAGAGAGAGAGGGAAAACTCATAGGTGACTGAAGCTACCAAAAATTGTACCTGCTGATTTACGAGCTTGACGATTGAAAATGAGCACGAAGAAGATCATTCGGTACCTAGAACAAAGGCGTCGAGGTGTGTCCTCATCGCCTATTCGATGCTTAAGTCAGAGAGTGAATTTGAGAAAATATTTGTGCTAAAAAACTATGTAAAAACGTAGCTTGATGATTAATTGGAATAATGTATTTATAGAGGTAGGTAGTGTATTCCAAGTAGGATTACAATGTTGAAATTTCTACGCGTTCTAACATAATTGGAAGTTGTAACTCAATTGGTTTCGTATTACCTATGTGTTTGGATAGAGGTGGGATTCTGGTGTTAGAATCCTCTCAGAAAGAGGTAACTTATTACTGGCAGGACTTTGCTTCCTAGGGTCGGATAAGTTTTAACATGAGGTAAAGTCCTAATAAATCAGGGATTACACGATATTCTTAATAAATTAGGGATTACACGATATGAGGGTCCGATTGTAAACTCGGGGAAGAACTTTTGGGCAGTGGGTTCTCAAGCTCGAGGAGAGGACCCAGGGAGATCATGGGGGACTTGGTCAAATGGCCCTTAAACTCCTCGGGATGTGTGCTTGGGCTAGCTCCCAAAAATGGTATCATCACTGGCCCATGTGCATCCATGCCAGAGCCTCATGCTCGAGCTTCTGGGATGTGATGCGCATCGTAACTTAGTACGAATGATCATCCTTTTGCGAGTTCGATCAGCCTTTGAAATGGACTGATTAGCCTCTGAAATGGGGTTGACCAGTCTTTGGAATGATCAGCATTTGAAATGGGATTAATCAGCCTTTGGACTAGTCAGCCTTTGAAATGGGGTTGATCAGCCTTTGAAATGGATTGATCAACCTTTGAAATGGGATGGTCAGCCTTTGGACTGATCAACCTCTGAAATGGGGTTGACCAGTCTTTGGACTGATAGCCTCTGAAATGGGCTATGCTTAAGGACCGGCGAGCCAACCAAGCACATGACAACGTGCTACAAGGCTTCAATATTCGAGCCAATGATTATCCTGGGTAGATGATCGCCACATGGCATGGGATGGAGGGCTACAATTGAAAGACCTTTGGCCATCTCAGAACCCTATAAATACCCATTTACCCCACTTCGTTTGGCACTTTTCACTCTTTGAACACTCCTCGGACCACCTCGGGTTTAGGCTTAAGGTAAAACCTCATGCACTTTAGATAGATTTTATATTTAAAAATGTTTAGTGCTAGCAGTTCGTTTGGCTCGGGCTCATCACTCTATAATCCCTTATGCGATCCCCATAGGTAGTTAACCTACACTTTCATTTCTCAACCTTAGATGTAGGTACAAAGAACATGATGTAGTGAAAATATCCTAGGAATTTGGGATTATACCGGCGTGTGACGTTCGGGTTCCTAGACCAGAGGATAGAGTTACAACTGCTCGAAATGGAGAGATAGTTATTTTTAGAGAGGCTTTAAAGGGGGGGCTTAGGTGGCCTCTCCACCCCTTCTTTATCGAATGCCTGGTCGAGTTCGGCATGTGCCCTAGGTAGGTAGTCCCCAACGGATGGAGGCTACTAATTTATTTTTTTATAGCTTGTAGGTATTTAGGAATAGTCGCGAGGTTAGACCTGGTCAGGATGATCTTCGAATTGAATACCCTCCTGAGCTTCCACTTCTTTGTGTATTTATCTTCCCAGGGTAAATTTAAGGTCCCTAGAATGTCGAGCTCTCTCAAAAGAATGGAAGTCCAAGTACTTTTTCATCCAACCCTAAGATCCTGACAACCTTTTTAGTCCTCGGTGGGCTATTCCGATGACTGAGCATTTCAATGAAGGATATGCTTATTTTGAGAGGTTAGCGAGGAATAGGCAATGCCTGATCGAGCTTGAGCCTTTAGCATTTAAGATCAACGACCTTGTCGAGAACGATGTCCTTGACCTCCCCAATGTGAAAGGTCTTGAGGTAGGACAACTCGTTGTTCATTATTCAATCTTTACTGCTCAATATCAGTACTCCTCGACCTCATGACTTGTATTTTTGTGGCAGCATTTGAAATGGCATTCGACCCTACCGACCTCTATCGTGCAATACATCAAAAATCAAAGAATGCCCCGACCAAATACACAGGAAAAAACAAAGAAGAGGCCTCGAGAGAGGACCCCTGAAGTTGTAACGAGGAGGATTGGTAAGACATCCAGGATCTGGGAAGAAGCCTCGACCCAAAGGATGACCACGCCCAAGCCCTCGCAGCCTTGATCAGAAATCTCCAGAGAAGTTCCAACAGTCGTCGAACTCAATGAGGACGTCAACGTCATTCCATCCTCAATAGGAGAGGTCGAGAAATACACGGTAGTGCCCGAGCTATTTGACAAGTACAGATGAGATGGCCACAGTGTCAGCGATGGACTAAGTGTAGTCGAGTCGATGGCCCTCAAGGTATCTTGAGCACTCATTCTAATTTTCCATTTTTGGTTGTCATTGTCCCGATCAATCATTTTGCTTTTGTATGTAGGCTCTGTCCATTGCTCGAGCATTAGCTTTTAGAGGAAACGAGGAGGCCAAAAGGTGGCATCGCTCGAAAAAGAGCTAGATCATCGAGTTCAACAAATCCTTGAGCTCGAGGCTGAAGCTGCTCGACGGTCTAAAGAGAATAGCGAGCTTAAGGCCGATCTGCGGCAAGCTCGAGATGAGGGGATAAGTTTGAGGAAGCTAGGACCGAACTAGAATGCAAAATAAAGGAGTTCAAGGTGTAGCTCGACAAAGCTCGAGCAAAGGTAGTCTAAGACTTCAAGAGGTCAAAAGAGTTCGAGACTATAAAGTTTGAGTATGTGCTCAGGTCCTATAATTATGCTTTCAAACAAGCCCAGGGTTTTCTGCGTTCCAAGCTGCCCGACATCAACCCTAGTGACCTGACGCCTTCTTCTGATGTCATCGAGGGGGTCGAGCTTTCCTCTTTCAAGGGCACTCTGGTTGAGGGCGAGGATGATGATGATGGAGATGAAGTCTCTAGGCCCCCGAGCAACGATCTCGACTAGGATCCTTCCCAATCTCCTTTTATCATTTTCTATTTTTGAATTTTTTGCAATGTATAGTGCCTGATCATGTCATGGAACAAAGTCATTTTACTTTGCCCAATCAGGGTCTGAACAATGTTGTTCAGCTTTTGAATTTTTGTCAAGTATGTTGCCCGATCATGGGCATGAACAATATTTTGTGTGTGTCTCCCGACCAAGGCTTCAATGTTTTATATTACTTTGTCTTTGTTACTTGGGTAATGCTCGAGGAATATTGAACTATGTTCGAGTATCAATTTTCAAACTCGAGGAGTATTAGAACTCGAATAATTAATGTTAGAAGTTAGGAAGCCATTGAAAATCAATCACTTAAGCTCAAGGATAGGCAATCTCGAATAATCAAATAATGAATTTAGGAACTCGATGAAAATTAAGCACTCAAGCTTGAGGGTAGGCAATCTCGAATGTTCAAATAATGAAGTTAGGAACTCAAGGACAATTAAGCACTCGAGCTCGATAAGTGTGAAACTTGAATAATCAAATAATGATTTAACAAGTTATGAACTCGAGGACAATTAAGGACTCAAGTTCGAGGAGTGTGAAACTCGAACAGTCAAATAATGACGTAGTAAAGTAAGGAACTCGAGGACAATTAAGCACTCTAGCATGAGGACTCTAAACCTCTTAATCATAGTTCAAAGTTCGATGTATATTCCTGAGCATTATCGTATCCCGAGGAACTACAAGCCACAATGATTTTGATATGATGCTCGAAGATCTAACGACAGGTTCGAGGTGCTTGCTCGGAGATAAGGCTTTGAGGTGCTTGCTCGGTGGCAAAGCTTCGAGTGCTTGCGCTGGGCAAAGCTTTGGGGGCGTTTGAGGCTAAGAATATTTTATTTGGGATGAAATCCTGACTCTAATTATTTGTAGCAAACTAATATTTCCCAAACACCGAACTTCGACACGCAGGCTCAACAAGGTAAAAAGTAAAACGACGTGGGGCATGCAAGCCTTACTAGCTGAAAAGTAAAAAGCAAAAAGATAAAATCACTAAGTAAGAAAAAATACTTGTAATAAATCTTTAGATTATCAGCGTTCCAAGGCCTGGGAAGTGGTCTTCCCGAGGTGTCTCTTAAGTAAATCTTTAGATTATCAGCGTTCCAAGGCCTGGGAAGTGGTCTTCCCGAGGTGTCTCTTAAGTTGTATGCTCTCTTGCGGACTTGTCTGATGACTTCAGAAGGTCTTTCCCAAATGGCTCCTAGCTTGCCTGGGGTATGTCCTGCTGCTTTGGTTTTCCTCAATACGAGATCTCCAACCCTGAACTTCCTGGATGTTACTCTGCTGTTGAAGTGCTTAGCTGTTCTGTTCTGGTAAGATGCAACCCTGATAGAGGCTTGTTCTCTTACTTCTTTAAGGAGGTCAATGTGTTCTATTGTGTGCTCATCAATCTTGGGCTCAAGTCTCCTGAGGCTGAGCAGTTTGGCCTCAATTGAAAGTGTAGCTTCTACCCTAAATGCCAGCATGAAAGGGGTTTTTTCTGTTGTGGTTTTGTGGGATGTTCTATATGTCCAAAGTATAGAAGGTAGCTCCTCCTGCCAAGCTCCTCTAGCTTCCTCGAGAGTTGTTTTGAGGTCTTATAAAATAATTTGATTTGTAACCTCGACTAGGCCATTGCTTTGAGGATGTGCAACCGATGTCAAGCGGTGGTTAATCTCTAAGTTGGTGCAAAAGCTCCTGAATTGTTGGTTATCAAATTATCTCACGTTGTCAGTTATGAAGACCTTGGGTATTCCCAACCTCCAATTGATGGATTTCCAAATGAATGACCTCAACTTGTGTTCTAAAATTGTGACCAGGAGCTCAGCTTCGGCCCATTTATTGAAATATTTCACAGCTACAGCGACGAACTTTAATTGTCTTCGGGTGAGTGGGAAAATGCCGAGGATGACCACATCCCATGCTCGAATGGGGCTACACAATGAATAGGTGTGAGGTCCTCAGTCGAAAAATGGATGACATTGCCGAACTTCTAATACTTAGCACATCTTTAACGTAGTTCACAACATCCTTCTTCATGGTAAGCCAGTAATATCCATATCTTATAAGTTTAAAGGCTAGAGCTCGAGCTCCTTGATAATTTCCACATACACCTTCGTGGACCTCTGCTGGTGCTTGGCTTGCTTCCTAAGGTTTGAGGCACCGAAAGTATGAAAGAGTAAAAATTTAGCGAAATAAAACTCCACTGATCATGCAATATCGTGGTGCCCGAGCTCGAATGCTTCTTGCCAACCGCGAATCCTCTGGCAAATTACCATTAGTTATAAAATCAATTATTGGGTCCATCCAGCATGGCTCGTGCTCAATATCCATGATGGGGGGTGCTTGACTTATTCTTGGCTCCGTTACAAATTTGACATGAATTGTTTTGTCAAGACCATCAATTCTGATGAAGACGAGTCTGGACAAGGCATCCGCCTTATAGTTTTCGGTTCGAGAAACTTTATTATTTCACAACTTCTGAATATTCTTTGAAGACCATGAACTCTCAAGCAGTATTAGCTCATCTTCTCATTCCGTCTTTCAAATGTCCCCTTAATCTGGTCGGCCACTAGCTGCCAGTCGCTGAAAATTTTTATGTGTTCAACCTCAAGATTAATGGCAAGCTCTTGAGCAATTATAACTACTTCATACTCGGTTTCATTGTTTGTAGTGTCAAAATCAAATCGCAGTGCACATTGTACTTCTGTACGTCTATCTGGGCTAATGAGTATGGCTTCCGTACCCGAACCCGAGGAGTTTGACGTTCCGTCTACAAATATTTCCCATGTGTTCACGGTGGCATCATTGGTCGGGTTATCTACTGGCCCTCGAGTCCTTACTGTGAGTTCTGCTATGAAGTCGGACAAGGCCCGTGCTTTAATCGATGGTTAGGGCTTGAACTCAATATCGAACTTACCAAGTTCAATAGCCCACTTCAATAGTCTACCAGGCACGTCGAGCTTCTGGAGTATATGCTTGAGTGGTTGATTAGTAAGTACAACAATTGGATGAGATTGGGAATATTGCCACAATCTCCATGCCGCCGCTACCACCAGGGGAAGAGCTAACTGTTCGGCCAATATATACCTGGTCTCTGCATCAAGTAATACCTTGCTCACATAGTAGATTGGCTAGTGAGGTTTGTTGACCTCTTTCACTAATACGCCGCTCACCGCATTTTAAGAGATTGCCAAGTATAAAAATAGAGTATCTCCAAGCTCCAGCCTCATGAGAACTAGTGGGGTTGCCAATATTTGATTGAGCTCTTGGAATGCCTTCTCATAATCCTCATTCCATTCAAAGTTATGTTTTTCCCTGAGAGCCTTGAAAAAGGAGAAGCACCTATCCATTCTACGAGACATGAACCTGTTTAAGGTGGCGACCCGACCAGTCAGTTTTTGGACCTCTTTCTTGTTCCTAGGGGACTCCATGATGTTAGTGCACATATTTTGTATGGATTGGCTTTAATTCCCCTATGCGTGATCATGAAACCCAAAAATTTGCCCAAGCTACTCCAAAAGCGCACTTTGCTGGATTTAAATCATGTAATATTCCTGAAGAATGGAGAATACTTCCTCAAGTTCAGCAATATGTTGCTCCGTCTGTTTACTCTTGACCATCATGTCATCCACATAAGCCTTAATATTTTTCCCAGTCATCTTAGCGAATATTTTGTTGATAAGTCTCTAAAAGTTGCTCCTGCATTTTTCAATCCAAATGGCATGACCATATAATAATATATGGCCGAGTCAGCAGTAAATGATGTTTTTTCCTGATCCTTCTCTGCCATGAGGATCTGGTGATATCCAGAAAATGCATCGAGAAAACTGTACAATTTGTGGCCCGACGTGTTGTCCACGAGGTTGTCTATCTAAAGTAGAGTATAAATGTCTTTTAGGCATGCCTTGTTAAGATTTGTAAAGTCTATACACACTCTCCATTTGTTGTTAGCTTTCTTGACAAATACGATGTTGGTGAGCCAATTGGGTACTGAACTTTACGAATAAACCGAGTATTCATCAACTTGTTAATCTCTTCTCGTATGACCTCGTGGCATTCTGGTGCAAACTATCTTTTTCTTTACTTGATCGGGTTTGCTCATGGATTGATATTGAGTTTGTGTACCGTAACGCTTGGTAATGTAGCACTGTCTAGCTATTGTCTGGTCTCCACGCACTACTTCCACCCCATTGCTAGTAGAGAACTTCATAGTAAGGTTGAAAGTAGAGACAATAGCTCTGATTTTGTTGAGTAATGGTCTTCCCAGAATGGCATTGTAAGCCATCGAAGCATGGACCACCTCGAATGATGTTATTTCAATTACCTACTTTTAATTCGAACCCAATGTAAGTGAAAGGTTGACTACTCCCTCCGAACTGACCGTACCGTCTTCAAATCCCTGAAGTGGGGTTTTAACGATTTTGAGCTGCTCGGTTGAAAGTTCCATTATAGAGTATGCATGAGAAAGTATGTTGGCCACGCTCCCATTGTCAACCAATATCCTCTTCACCTCAAAATTAGCTATGATTGCTGATATGACCAAGGCGCCATCATGTGGATGTGATAAGCCTTCCAAATCCTGTGACCCAAATGTGATTTCTTCCATATCACCTGGCATCGTCCTCAAGCTCGGGCTATACTGTCGCGTACTGCTTACGGCCACCATTCGAGTCTCCTCCTGATGCTATTCTCCCAACAATAATGTTAATGATTTCTACCTTAGGCTTGTCATTCCCTCTTCTTTCTGGACGTTTCCCTTTGTCTCGATCGTTCCTCAGGCGCTTATCATGACTAACTTTCGAACTTAGAGATTCCCTTTTTATCAGAGCCTCAATTTCTCACTGGAGGGTTTTGAAGTTCTCCGTTGTATGTCCGTTGGATGGTAATGATAATATTTGCTCCTGTCTCGAGTATCGGGAGGGGACTACATTCTTGAAGGCCATATAAGCTCATTCATATCCTTGATCTCCATCAAAATGTTCAGACGAGTCAGTGATGTCGGCTGTGCCTCTTTGCTTTGCTTGCTCTTGTTCACTTCCTGTCGAGGATTAAAATCATGTTGTCTTTTGTGCTCAGTTTTCAGCGAGGTCGGATGAGGATTCCTCCTCGGGTTCAATGTTTCCTCTATATTAATGTATTTTTTTGCTCGGGTAAGTAGCTCGATCACAGACTTCGGTAGATTGTTTGAGAGAGAAGTCTTGAAGGCTTCACATCTTATATCATATGTGAGGGCGAAGATTGCTACTGTTATGTGAAGGTCGGGTATTTAAAGTCTTTCCTTATTAAACATTGTCATAAAGTTACGTAGGGATTCATTCGGTCCTTGTCTAAGCTGCATGAGGGATGTCGTTGTCTTCTTGATGTGTTTGCTATTGGCAAAGAACGTGGAAAACTTATCGGCCAAGTCAAAGAATGAAGCAATTGAATTGGGCTTTAGGATAGAGAACCAATCCATGGTAGCATTGGTTAAAGTTTGTGGAAAAGCTTTACACATCACGGGATCCGATGCCACCTGTAGATTCATGACGTCCGTGTAGACGTTGAGATGATTGATAGGGTCAATTGTTTCATCATACTCCTTCATGCAGAAGAGTTTAAACATGTCTGGAAGCGGATATGAGAGCACTTTTGGTGTGAAAGGGGTGTTAGGGATGAATCCTATCATCCTTTGGGTACTCTTTTGTAATCCGGTAGTGGTCCATCCTATATGATCTTGGCCAATTCGCTTGAGTCCATATTGACCAACCTTGAGGTCGAGGCCAGTGGGGGTATGTCTAAGGCCCCAGATTTGTCATTATCATGAAATTCATGAGCATCCTAGCTTGGACATCAGTCATAAACCCCTCTGGTTGTCCTTTTGTTAGTACCGGTAGTGGCTCCTGCACCGGATGAGCATTCCTTTAGCTTAGTAACTGAGTTAACGTCGTAACTTATTGACCAAGTTCTTCGAAGGCACCGAATTGACCACTGTGGTTGGGCTGTTGGCATTGCAGATGATACTTCTTGATGAACTTGGGGCTCTGGAACAAGTGGTGGGTCTGGTATGGATGAGCTCGTCGGAGGAAGACCTGAACGTGTGTTGACCATGGCTTTCGGTAGCGGTTCCTATAGAGGACGCCAATGATACTACCAAAAATTGTACTTGTTGCTTTTCAAGCTTGACGATTGAGAATGAGCATGAACAAGATCTTTCGTACCTGAAAAAAGGTATCGAGGTGTGTCCTCGTCGCCCCTCCGATGCTTAAATTAGAGAGTGAATTTGAGAAAATATTTGTGTTGAAAAACTATGTAAAAATGTACCTTAATGAATAATTGGAATGATGTATTTATAGAGGTAGGTAGTATATTCCTAGTAGGATTACAATGTTGAAATCCCTAGGAGTTCTAACATGATCGAAAGTTGCAACTCAATTGGTTTCTATTACCCACGTATTTGGATAGAGGTGGGATTTTGGTGTTAGAATCCTCTCAGAAAGAGGTAATTTATTACTAGAAGGACTTTGCTTCCTAGGGTCGGATAAGTCTTGACATGAGGTAGAGTCCTAGTAAATCACGGATTGCACGATATGAGGGTCTAATTGTAAACACGAGGAAGAACTTTTGGGTAGTGGGTCCCCGAGCCTAAGGAAAAGACCCGAGGAGATCATGGAAAACTTGCTCAAATGGGTTCTAAACTCCTCGGGATGTGGGCTCGCGCTAGCTCCCAATATTGGTATCATCAGTGACTTTTAGGACTCTACCAAAAACCCGAGTGAGTTGAAACATGTTAATGAGAACTTATAAACCAAAGTTAAATCCTTAACAAGTGATATTGAAATATCTAATACTCAATTTCATTCTTTCATGAGTGGTACTCAGAAACATGACAATCTGTTAGGGATGAACAAGCTTGCTAGAAATAGGCATGGTCTGTGTTACGTTCAAAATGATAATACTAATACTAGTACTTTCGTGTTCGTCTCAGCTACCAACAACGCTTGAAATACTGTAAATTCTGAACCTAAGGGCAAGAATGTCTTTTGATCAAGACTTACTAGTCAATGTATGGTCAATCGTCCTATATATATCGATAACAACCTCCGATCAATTTTTAACCTAGGTTTATTCCCACTTGTCACCATTGTGGCACACTGGGACACACAATACCTAGGTGTCGTAAACTCGATTCTAGAAGTAAAAGTCAAGATTTCTCGAGCAAGGTTAACTTCTTCGCCAATCAGGCTAGCCATTTAACTGAGATGATGACTCAGTTAATTAGAATTACTTCTACTTTTAAGAAAGTTAAGGTTAAGAATAGTGACATTCCTAGGTCTAATGATCAGTTGTATTGTTATGTTGCCCGTTGCACTTAAGGCTCAAAATAAGTCTATGTGGTATCTTGATAGTGCATGTTGTAGACATATGTGTGGTGACAAAGCCTTATTCTCTTTTCTCGATGATTCGAATGGTGGTGTGGTTACCTTCTATCTCAGATGTGCTTTATGTGAAAGGGTTAAAGTTTAACTTGTTGAGCATTAGTCAAATATGCGATGCTGATTTTGAGGTTAGTTTTGTCCATAAAAAATGTACTGTGTATGATTCTGCTGGTAACATTGTCCTTGCAGGTGTGAGAATTGTAGACAACTGTTATGGAATACTTCCTAATTCCAACTACGTGTGCAGTAGTACCAATAACTAAACCGTGGCATCAATGTCTTGGTCATATGAACCATAAGAGTTTGTCTAAACTCACTAAGAAGAAACTTTTTAATGGTTTACCTAAACTTGAAAATATTGATAACACTCTATGTGACCCGTGTTAACAAGGTAAATAGCCTAGAGTAACTCATAAACAAACTTCTAAAATCTTGACAAGCAAGCCTCTTGAATTACTCCATATGGACTTAATGGGACCATCTAGGACCGAGAGTCTTGGTAGCAAATGCTAAATCTTGGTTGTGGTTGACGACTTCTATCAATATACTTGGATTGAGCTATTGAGACAAAAAATAGAGGTGTTTAGTCTTATTATATCATTGTGCAAAAGGCTTAGAAATGAGAAAGAGTTTACCATATCAAGAATTCGTAGTGATCGTGGAAAAGAGTATGAAAACTCGAATCTTGAGAACTTCTGCCTAGAGGAGGGAATCCGCATGAGACCACTCCATAACAAAATGGGATAGTTGAGAGAAAAATCGTGTGCTTCAAGAAA
>CAIGRB010000522.1:0-41521 GCA_903798255.1 Fraxinus quadrangulata | reverse complement strand
CAATTTTAGTTATCTTACCCTTAACCGAAATAAGAATAATATGGTGTGTTATGATTAAATTATATCTAAATTAACCTACTTATGCAATTAAAAGTGAATTAACTAAATTAAATATAAAATATATTAAACGCAAGTTAATGTGTTTTAATGAATGACAAAGATATTATGATCCCGAATTCTCATGCAATAATCATTTTTAATCATATTTTTACATGTTGACAACACGATTGAATTTGACGAATCAATGTTCCTATTTTATTTAACAGTCTCTCTCAAGTAATGCTAAACTTACTTTTATATATGATACAACTATATTTCTATGATGGATGCTAATATATAAAACTGTATAATTTTTATGAATACTTAAAAACTTACATAAGATATAGCGGTGTATTTCTATCCCCTATCAGACCCTATAACAATTTGTATATGTCAACACATTCACATAACTACCGTGCACAATATTTTCTTTTTTTCGAATGCATAAAACATGTCACCACAAGCACACAACTACCAGACACAATAATTATGGAGAAAATAAAATCATATAAATCATTCAATATTTAAAAAACGTATTTTTAATGTCAAACATATAAAACTAAAAATTAAAATTCATATTACATGGTTCATCATTCTCCTAGTACAAAGAAAACTAGTCTAGCATGTTATGAAGAAGAAAACAAAAAGAATATTGAAGAATCGATATCACACAATATAATTTTTGAATTTATTCTCGTGTTCTTGGATTCGATCTTCGTGTTGTTGACTTCTTCTCTGCTCCAAAAGTCTCTTAGAATATGTTGTCATGCTTTCTGGACGGCTTTAGGGTTTTAAAACACGCTCCAAGATTTGCTTCCATTAGTGTTTTATTCAAATAAGGAAACCAGAATTTTTCCTTTGACATTGTACTATGCGACCGGGTCATCTTTCAACTATATGCACTTTGGTCCCTAAACTTTAATTTTCTTCCATTTTAGTTCTTTTTGCTCATTTTTCCTTACCCTACAAAATACAATTTATATAGAATTAAGATACATTTCGATATAGAGACCAACAATTGTCCATATTTTGTGACCTAAACAAGTGTGTAAAACACATTTATCAATGTTGATTAAAATCAAATTTTTAGTAGATTTTGATACAAGTTGAAAAAATGTGTGATTGAAAAATTATGGAACCCATAAAATATGTGATTGAAATGAATTGTTGACTTTGACTTAAATTAAACTATAAATTTTAATCAGTACTAAATATAGGCATAATGTAATTTACAATTTCAATAAAAAAAATTACATACACTATAATACAATTTAATGCAAATTAATATAGAGTATAAATTACAATCATTGTTACCCTGTTTGAGCTCCATTTTATAAAAAAATCATTCTTTCAAAACTCATTTTTAACCACACATTTTCTAATAAATAAATCGAAATTTTTTTCCTTATCATTTAACCACATTTTCCAAAAATCACTATTCAAGAATACATCTCCCCTCCCGCACCACAAAATGGGGCTCAAACAAGGGATGTCAGATAAGATTTCTGTAATAAAGTTACATAATAAACAAATTACAGAAAACAATGATACATAAAACTACACACACGAAAAAATTACATACAATGTAGTAACAAACTTGAAGTTGTTCCTAATTTTTGGGCTATTTTTAATTTACCTAATTTTTGAAATTTGTCACACTAAATGTTTGTAGTTACGAAATCAATCAAGCTACATATATAGTAAGTTTTACATTTTTATAAGGTGACATTGTTTAGATATATCACTTCACAATATTTTAAACAATTAATGGTATAGTTTTTCACAACACTTGGAGTGTCAAAGTTAATGTACACTATCATTACGAAATTAACACCAAAAAATTTGTTAACTTGTGACTATTAGGCCTAAAGAAAAAGATTGGGCCACTCTGGTCCCTGGGAGGTTTTAAGTGGACATTTATATACTCAAGTATTCCTGGGCCTCGTATTTAGCTTGAGGGTGGGGCGAATCTGTTGGGTCTTGATTGGGTTTAGGCAAGCAGGGGGGCTAGGGTTGAGAGTTACTCTGTACAAAAAACTTACAACTTATGACTTGTTTGAGAAAATATGGATCTTCCAAATCTTGTATAGAACAAAATTAAAATCGTTTTAGGACATGTTTGGTCCTCATTTTTTAAAATTTTGTTTTTTCTAGTTTTTAATCACACCTTCGATGGGGCCTTAACTTTTATCAGCTTTTCAATCACATATTTTATAAACATTTATCAAAATTTATTAAAAAACTGATTTTTATCTCAACCAAATAATGGGTTAAAGATAATTGATGATTTTCTCTTGTAATTAGTTTTGATTAGTTTTTTATTTTCAGTAAGAAGAAAACTTATAGTTGCAATCTCTAATCTTCACGAGTTTGAGTACTCGGGCTCTCAATTAAATTCTACTAGGTTTCATTTTCATAGACTTTCAATTTTAGGTTCACCTAGTTTGTTGATGATTTATACAATAGTGAGAAATGGCAATACAAAAGTGTTTAAATAATAAAAATCAGTTAAGTGTATTGATTTACATCACTTTCTTATATTAAACAATCGTGTTACTAGTAAATGACCTCTTTGCAAGGTGTGATTAGCTGTGACAAATTTTTTGGATAGTAATGATGGGAGTCGATGTGGGTAGCTAGGGAATCGATTGGCTAGTTGACAAAGGGGGTTCTTTTCTACTATGTTCTGTATAAGTGGTTAATATTTTAATCGAAGCAGTATAAATACTTATTTTGAAAATGACCCTTCAATTCTATCGATGATCCACTGGTTAAACCAATAACCCATTCCCGATTCCTTATTATGATTAGAGATTGGGTCGGGTTTGATAAGTGACTACATGCGTTTAATTGAAATTTTTGAGATTCAACTGTTAAAAAAGTTTGATTGGGGGACCTGATGCTCAAAGTAAAGAAACTTGAGGACCGAAGCAGTAAATTACTCTAAATGTACATATACACCATTCTCTCTGTCTTCTTCGCATAAAACCTACCTCAGCCCGCCTCCTTCACCCTCTGTTTCGCCCCTCCGCTCAGCCAAAATGCCGAAACATTACAGATTACCTGTATGTTCTACTGCTCTCTTCCCACCGCAAATTTTTCGTATTGGCAGAAAAATTCTGTCTTTACTAATGAATGTTTCTTGCTGTTGTTTATTTACAGGGGAAGAAAAAGGAAGGAAACGCCGCCAAGTACATGACTAGATCCCAAGCTGTTAAATATCTTCAAGTCAGCCTCTCAGTTTTCAGGTGAATTTAATTTATTGGATTTCTATAATTTTTACTTTGGTTTGGCTTTAATGAAACTGCGTTAAGTCCTGTACTTATATGTTTGTAATTTCTGATGGTTTGGTATAATTTTGTATACAGGCAGCTATGTATCCACAAAGGCGTTTTTCCCCGGGAGCCTAAGAAGAAGGTGAAGGGAAATCACCACACATATTATCATATAAAAGATATTATGTTTCTCAAACACGAGCCTCTGCTGGAGACATATAGAGAGGTTCGGGTGCACGAGAAGAAAGTGAAGAAAGCTGAGTCAAAAAAGAACCGGAATCTCGCTGAAAGGCTTGAAAGGCATAAGCCTGATTATTCTCTAGACAGGCTTGTTAAAGAAAGGTGATATATGGTGTTGATTCTTATTATTTTCGTTTATTACTCTAAGCCATAGTTTTTTCTTTGGAGAACTTGTGGGGAAAATTTTGGGTTTTAGGTGCAAAGTAATTTTTTACATGAACTTGTGACTGAAAATAAGTACAAGAAGTAAATTGTTTTGTTTTAAAGAGAGTCAAACAGGGGCTAATGTTAATCACATTTGCTTATTGTTGCTGATATCTTGCCTATTATTAGGTTCCCGACTTTTGTTGATGCTCTAAGGGACTTGGATGACTGTCTTAGTATGGTACATTTATTTGCTGCCTTGCCTGCAGTAGAGAGGGAACATATTGAAGTTGACCGAATTCATAATTGTAGAAGGTCATTATTCACTTTGACAAAAATTCTTCTATTTTCTCTTAAATTGTGACATTTTGCATTTTTTTTCATGCTTTAACCTTGTATATTATGTATATAGATTGAGTCACGAGTGGCAGGCCTATATCTCTCGCACCCATAAACTACGGAAAACCTTCATCTCTGTTAAAGGCATATATTACCAGGTATGCTTTGTATAATAAGACAATTTTAATCATTTTAGTATGTTGTTCTGGTGCCTTATTTGCTATCTATCTTGGCAGGCAGAGGTTCAAGGACAAACAGTTACTTGGTTAACTCCTCATGCACTGCAACAAGTTCTGCCGTCAGATGTTGATTATAAAATCATGCTAACTTTCTTGGAATTTTATGAGGTTGGTGTCATTTAATGTAATATGCTTTATTGTGACCTTTTGATGCATCACATGCTTAGTGTGTATTAAGTTAGGCTTGAGCTCTTTTAAGTCAAAATTTGCATTTTATTTTGTGGTATTAGGAGTTAATTATAGAAGTACAGCGAGGAAGAGAAAAAGAACTGAATGTATATCTGAAGTGAAGGACAGCAACAAACTAGAACAATGTAATCAAAAGGCTAGAACTAAAATTCTAAGACCTGCAATTCGTTGAGAATGTCATCTCATTAAAATTTAATGCCAATTGAAGAGAATACTTCTCTAACCATCTTCATAACCTTCTTTATAGTAAAATTTGGTTTCCCACTTTCTTTCTCTGGGTAATTTGAATCAAAATCCTGTTATGGTGTTCATGACTAGTTATTAGTAATTTCACTTTGTTTCCTTACAATTAGCTGATGAGTTTATTCAGTCTATGGGTATTGCTCTTATAATTCGTGGCATTGATTAACATTCTGTGGTTGCAGACTCAACTTGAACTCGTAAATTATAAACTTTACCAGTCAATAAATGTGAAATATCCACCTATTCTTGACCCTCGACTGGAAGCTTTAGCTGCAGGTATGATTTACTTTCATTTCTTCTATAATTTCTTCAATTTTTATATGCAATGAAGTGAGGTAGAAGGGGGAAAGTTTTACATCATCAAGTTCTTATAATAAAAAAAAATAAGGCAGGTGAGTTTTGCACAATAAAGTTGTGTTGTCTTGAGCTAGTTGTTAAATACATCAAACGAATGTCAGTAATATTTTACATTGCTGGGTTATGCAGATCTTTACGGCCTGACAAGATATCTTGACACCAATGCTAGAGCCTCCATGGTGGAGTCAATAGATGTTAGACCATCTGGTTCTGATCAGATTGAAGAACAGCAAGAGGGGACAAAGCTTGAGGAGCCTGAACTTAGACTTGCTCAACTTCAACATAATCTTTCTTCTAATGAACCTGGTTCTATGATGCGCCTTGTTGAAGATGGAGAGGGGGATGAAGATGATGCAGAAATGAAGGAATGTCGAAACTTCTTCAAGGACATGAAATTCTTCTTGAGCCGTGAGGCGAGTCTTGAAACCTTTTAATTTTGTGGAGGAAGTTGAAAGCGATTCTACATATTTATTCGTTACATTAATAAAATATAATTTTGATGTCATTTGGGGTCACACTACCTAATGATGATTATTTTTGAGAATGACATGCACATATTGTGCTTTCGGCATCATATCTTAAATTTAGAATCAGTGTCTTACTAAATATGTTTACAATGTCAATATGTCATAGCAAGTCACACACATAATTGCTTCTTGCTTCTGGTTATACAATTTTATTAACTCCCTCTCTCTTTTTTCCATTATTGGTTGCTACTTGTTCAGGTTCCCAGGGAGTCGCTACTTTTTGTCATCCCTGCCTTTGGTGGTATGGTTTCATGGGAGGGAGAAGGAGCTCCATTCCCAGAATCTAGCTCAAGTATTACTCACCAGGTATGCTATATTTTTCCAATATGAGAATCTTATGCAGCTGCAAATTCCTGTACATCATAAAATGATGTGGAATGTGAATATTAATGTTGATTACTTCTGTAAGTTAATATGGTAGATATCTAGACATAATAAGAAACATGAATGCATGTAGGAGTGACTCGTACAAGCTGTGGAACTAAATTGTTCACTTGCTTTCTGTTGCATGAAGTTTACATGGTCATTGTTATTTTCTCCCCATTTTTCACCTTTATGTTTTAAACTGAGGTAAACACCATATTTAAGCAATCCCTCTTTCGGGTGATGGAATTTCTATTAAATTATAAGAGAAACCAAAAATTCTAAATTAACATGTTTCCTTCAGTAGCCCAGTTTGATTTAATTGACTGTTATATTTGGTACTATCTCTTTCATCCTTGATCTTTAATTTTTAGAGGAAAAGGAATTTCTTTATGGAGAATGAGTAGGCTATGAGGAGTGTTTCTTATATATGTTTGTCTTCTTATTCTGACATTTTAAGTCCTTATGCTTTAGAAATCTATTTGAGTGTCTTACACCTTTTACTGAAATTAAATGCGAATTTAGCCCCTGTTTGAGTCCCATTTTTTACAAAAAATGGGTTTTGTAATAGTAATTTTTTTTTAGAAAGAATGTATGATTAAAAAGTAAGGAAAAGTTTTGGATTTACGTACAAATTATTTTATTGGGAGAATGTGTGGTTGAAAATGAGTTTTTGGATAATGGGGCTCAAACATGGGTTTAATTATTTCATAATTTTAGCCCCCCACCACACACACACGCACACACACACACAAAAAATCCAGAGTCCTGCCCGTCCCCTAAGAACTTGGGATGGATACTGGTTGTCACGACTCATGATTCTGTTAAAAAAGATGAGAATGAAAAAAGGCTTATGAATTTTAAAAAATCTGAACATCTCTATAAATTTGTGCCAATTGTATGCTCACCTTGGCCTTCTACTGCTTAGAAGGCATTTCAACCCACTAGGCTTTTTGAATGGAATTGTTTATGCTGCTCCAACTTCTTGGCCAATGTGTTAAAAAGTAAATTTTGAGGTTATGTGCTTATATGTGCAGATTGTTGACAGACCAACTCAAAAGCGGAAGTTCCTTTCCCGAGAATATGTCCAGCCACAGTGGATTTATGATTGTGTAAATTTCCGTGTAATATTGCCGACTGAGGAATACTTGGTGGGAAGGTCATATTCGAGATCTCATCTGGTGTTTTTGGTTTTTATTCATCATGCACATTATTGATCTGACTTATTTCCCTCATCTGCTTTGGATAAGATAGAGTAATTAATATTTAATGATTGAACGGCTAGTAGACTTTGGTTATATAATCTCCAACCACAACCAATAAACAAAAAGAAACAAAAGAACAGATTGGGGCCAATGAGGACTGCTGACATTGCTAGTCTGATAATAAACAAAAAGAAACAAAAGAACAGATTGGGCCAATGAGGACTGCTGACATTGCTAGTCTGATAGATCACGGTTGTGTTTCTTTGTGCTTAATACAAAAAGTCTCAAACCCCTTACAATAAATAAAAAGAAACCAAAGAAAAAATAGGGGACTAATAAGGCTCATGTTCCGGGTTAGGAAACACACATTGTGTCCGTGGGTGTGCAAGCACACATTCATCAGTTATGGCCCCTGTTACTGGTTTGTGTGTCGTTTATAGCTAATAAAGCTGTTTTTGATTTTTTGGCTCAAGTTTTTAACTTATTAGAAAGAATAAAATTAGTTGCAATTTACGCCTAAAATATGTGGCAGATCAATCATGGACCTATTGTGAGTTCAAGTATAGAACTGTGAACGACCTCAAAGAATAACGTTTTACTGGGATTCCTTCTTAAAAGAAACAGAAAACATATCTGGAGTAGGAGTACTAGTTCTCCACATTTCGAGTCAAGCTACATCTGTGTGGGACTACTTGTAGGGAATTGATAGGTCTTGAGATTTGAAACGAAACAAGGCCTCTATTTCTGGAATAGTACATGATGTGCAATTTTCCTTGTTGACATGTAAATTTGTCTTCAATTTGATTTAAAACCTCCATACTCAACAATAGTTTCCTTTATATGTTTTGGGAGTTCAAATGTATTGTTAACTTCTACAAAGTTCGTTATGGTTTCAATGGTGTGGGTTTCTGCAGGGTTGCTCCGCCACATTTATCCCCTTTTGTTGACAATGAAGAAGAAGGCCATGTTCCTGAATATGCAGAAACTATCAAACGGCTGCAAGCTGCTGCAAGGAAAGAAGTCTTACCTTTGCCAGGTGCGGGAGAAGATGATTTGGGTGACCCTCAGAATTTACTAGGTATTATTGACCGTGCTGAGGAAATTGAAGCTACTGAAAAAAAACGAAAGGTAATAGTATTTTGACGGATGTAAGCTGCTGGTTTTAATATGATTATAAATATGTGCTATGGCAGAGTTTACTACAACACTTGTTTATGCAAGTAGGAATGGGTTTGCTTGTAGACTAATCTCATTTTTCACGATGACCGACACACAGTGTTTCAATTTTAATAATCTAGAATAACTTGTGAATAATTGATTGTTTAATTTATATATAATGATAAGACTCAGGATTTATTCATCTAGTTTTATCAATTCTTATGATCTAGTTGCATATACGCCTTTCTGTTAACCCCCTCAATCCTGAGTCTTATCATTACATATAATGATAAGACTCAGGATTTATTCATCTAGTTTTGTCAATTCTTATGATCTAGTTGCATATACGCCGTTCTGTTAACCCCCTCAATCACTATATCCTTCGAGAAAGAAAAAGAAAACGTTTTTCTTTTGATGAATTAGGCTTCATTAACACATTCAGGTGAAAATCTTTATCAACTTATTAGGTGTTGGTTTTCATGCCCTGGCATTATCAATTCTTGGAACTCATTCCCAGTGATTGCATATATGCTTTAGCTTCTGCTGCTCCTTTTTTATCTACTTCACATGGCTGAGTTGTTTTGTTGTTGAATTGTATGCATTCAGATGACAATTCTTCAGAAGCAGTACCTTGATGAACTGAAAATAGAGCTTGAAAGTTGCCAGTATTATGATCGTTCAAATGTGAGCAAGCTGAAAGATGCTGAGGGCACAGATGCTGCAGAGGACTCTCTACCTGATTTGAAACAAATTGCTGAGGATGCTGACAATATGTCCAAGGTCTTAATATCGCGTAAAAAGAGAAAGCTCTTGGAAGCCATGGAGGTAATGTTGTTGATCGTGTTATGTTGCTTTATCTTTGGATTTTTTTCATTGAACTGGGGGTTTTGATTGTGATATTATTCTTTTGTTATATTTGTCATAGTTAGCAGCATCATCTAAAAAGGTCGTGTTTCTTTTTTATTATTCTAAGTTAGTGTTGATTACAACCTAATGGTTCTCATTGCTATCTAGTATCTATCTATGGAAGAGCATTTCTCTTGGTTGATCATTTTTCTAAAATATTAGTATGGACAAACAGACCAAGTAGCTGGACAGTTACGTAATTTGCCCAGCAACGTTTTTATGTTGTTTTGGTAATAATTTATCACTTTGTTCACTTGAAATATGACTTTTTTGATATACATTCTACTGAGATAGAATATGTAGATTAACTAATATCGAACAATAATTAGAATAGTTTATTAAGCCATTACCGACAATGTTTGTCAGTTAAATATTATTAGATAAATATGGATGTTGGTGTGGATTTGTGGGTGTGCTAGAATGAATATATAATAAGAAATGAGAATATGCGTCTACAAATCAATGTGAATGTCTCTATTTGTGTATTGTGGAAATTGTGCGGCGTTCTAATGGATGCTATGTTCTTTTGTTCAGATTGGCAAAGAACGGAAAAAGACTCATATTAAGCTTCTGAAAGAAAGGAAGAAAAAAATTGATGAGGCTGAGAAGTCCGGATGAATATGCAACTGTAAGAGATGTTTGCTTTGAGTTGATATTGTTGGTAACTGATCTTTCATCATTTCATGTTCTTCATAGGCCTCAATTCCTTGGTTTTGTTTTTTGTTTCAGCTAAACATTATTAACAGGTTTTTGAACTAAATACTTGGAACTGAATTTTGATATTAGACTTTTTATCGCGATGATCTTGCTGGTAGTTTTTATGTAGGAGCTCTATAATCTTTTCATTACTATTCGTTTTCATGACATTCGATATTCGAATAGCAGAGATACACGAAGTATTGTATTAGTTGGTAACTTATGTTTTGTTTGGCTTAGAAAAGTACACATGCATTTCAATGTCCACCTCCCTTTATTGTGGTAAAATTTTGAGGTCCAAATTACTTTTCTTTTGAATATTGGGTAAATTTTAGGAACTTTTCCTATCAGGTTTATATGACAATTTTAGATGCACCTCTCTAGTTTCGAAAATTACCAAAACCTTCCCTGTTAAACAAATTTCCCATTTTGCCCTTTTTCTTGTTTTAAATATAAAATTGGATCTGTTTTCTTATTTATTTTTTTCGCATTATAAAAATAATTATTTGTCAAGATTAACTGTTTTTTCTCCTTAGAAACAAGTGTTTAGAGTGAAAAAAATGCAATGCTTGCACCACTCTTTGAGAGAGTATCACAAAGACGCTCTTAATGAGTGATAAACGAGGATATTTAGATGTCGTGATCTGGCTCTATTTATGCATCATTGTTTAAAAATTTTCAATGGCGGAGGGCGTGGAAGGCTACTCAAGTCCTCCATCGTGTTTTTATTCGTATAACCATTACAAGCACAAAAGAAAATATAGTTTTATTCAAAAATAATTACATAAATTTAATAATATTCGTATAACTCGAGGATTTTAAATAGATAAAAATAAGTGATGAATAAAAAATAGTACCAAAATCAGCTTCGGTGGATGTAACTCCACAACATCCATGGATTTTCTCGACCTTTTCATTTAAAAAAGTTAAAAAGAAAAAAAAAATCAAAGCATAATTATTGACGTTGACAGTAATTAATTAATTCATAATATAAAAAAAAATAATAACAATAAAAAGAAGAAGAAGAAGAATGTTTAAATCCATAATGTTAAATAAAATTGAATAATTAATCCTTGATATATCATAGTCATCACATCTAAACTATCGAGTTAGTGATTCAACCGGTGAATTATGTCAATTCCTAAAAAATTATCTTACAAAATTCTCAACATATGGAGATTTTTTACGTGGACCAATATTTACAAAAAAAGAATGGGAAAAATAAAAATATGACCACGCTAGCTGCCGAGGGATTATTTGTCGATCTTGTTTGGGTTCCATTTTTAATAAAGTGCATTTTTTTTTCGTTATTTTCAACCATATATTCTCCAATAAATTAACATTACACGTAAATTCAAAACTTTTCCTTATTTTTTAATCACAATTCAACAAAAAATCACTATTTCAAAACACATTCCAAAAATCTATTTTCAATGGAGTATAGTGCCTAATACCCGAATCAATGTCTGCAGTAAATAACAAAGGTTGCCTTCGATGGAACTCAGAGTCGATAACTCCTGCAAATCTCAACTAGTTATATCCAAAGTGTTTGTGCAGCTACTTGATATTTACATTAACATTGAAAACATACAAAGATACAATTTATTATTTACCTCTTCCATTAGCATTGGCATGCCCAGGAGGAGTCTTAAGAGGCCAAGTAAAACATATGCGGCGCAATCATCTGAGCACGATGAGAATAAAGCGATATCCTTTTCTGCAAAATTCATATACATATATTAACATGGAGCAGAAACGGGGGCGAATCCAAGAATTTAGGATGTCTAGGCTGAAATTTAAGAAAGTCGTATAATAAATTCATGTGTAACATTTAAAAGTCATTTTCATCTAATTTTTATTTTCCATATTGCGGTTTGAACATTTAGGATAATGATTCGAATCAGAAAGTTCCATAGTCTATCTAAAAAATTTAAAAGTAATGTTATTCATAACTGGTGTTTACCGATCAGCAATGATGTGATTTTTAAATGACATTAATTAATTTATCATTTTTAATTTACATTTTAAATATAGAATTTAATATGACATGCAATGTAAATGAAAGCATCACTTATAAATAGCTTTACTCAAAAAATAATTTATTAAATTATTTTCCCACCTTGCTGTCCAACTTATTTTTCAAAATATTTTTTAGTTATTTTTTTAACAAAATCGTCATATTTTTGTAACCCCTGTAAGTGCTACGGAGTGTAACACACAATAAATTTTGTCATGCATACTATATTGTCGTTGCCATTATCTCCACCATCACTTGTAACACATTGTGTTACCAGTGTAACAAAAATGTCTTAAACTTGTAATACACAGGACTACACTACCTCTAACACCAGGACCACCTCCCCAAAACACCATATCTGCACCACCACACACCACCATCACCTCAACCGACGCCCATCAAGCGGGCAACCACCATCATCAACGCCATCCACGACCATTATCTTGACCCATCCCTTCCGCACCAATAAAATAAATATCTGCCATCACCACAACCATCGTGGACATCTAATAAGCATCGAGAACCATGCTAAAACTCCTTTCAAATCAACCAACCAACATATCGACAATGAAAATGTTGAGAAAACCGCAAAACATGCAATCCTATCACAATGGTTAAGACTCCAAAAGAGAATTCGTACCACCAAGACGGCATCCAAGCAAAAACTTTTCTACAATAAAGTCTTATGATATTTTTATCTGGTACAATTTCCATAATAATGTTTGAATACACAATAACCAGCAGGGCAGGTGAACCATACACATATAGATATATGTGGCACTGTTCCATGACCACAGGGACTCTGCCCAATTCCAGAAGTCCCCAAATCTCATGTTGTCAAAACCCTCTAATGCACCTTTCAACACAAAAAACACAGTTGGAGGAAACCCGACAAATATAAAGATTAAGTTAAAAGCTCCCCGGATAAGAGCTCTCAAAGTATTCACTTTACTGTCGAGCCTCAAGGGTACTGCAGTCAAACACATAGGAACGAGAAGCAAAGCTCCAATTTCTGCTGTAGCAAAGTTTATGACAGACATAAGACAGAGACCACTGAAGGCAGCTGCAACAGTTACTGACTTCAGGAGAGTCCATTCTGTATCCTGAGATCGACTGGTACTCGGAAATGAGGATCCAGAGAATAAATCTAAGAACAGGAGGGTAATTATTGAAAGCACAATCCAAATTGAAAGCTTAGTAGTTGGTGAAGAGTCGGGTATTTGATCAACAAAATAAGGAAGTAATGTTACAATGGCACTCCATAAGTGGATAATAAGGACTTGTTTGGCAGCGTAAAGCCATTTCCACGACGTAGAAGTAGGGGCAGGTTGGACAGTAGAGGCTGGTTTAGATGCGAGTTTATCTTCCTCTGCATCAGGGTTCGTTTTAGTAGCATCAGAAAAAAGAGAAGCAGCAACTAGTGGAAGGGGAGCAACAAGCAATGCGAAAGCGATCATATAGACTCCAACTGACACAAACCTACTTGGGGATGTCAAAAGATAGAGAAAAAAAGATTGGTGAAACTTCTCAAGAAGATTATTTACCGATCTGACAACTCCTTCAACCAACCTGCATGGGAACATCTATTAGAAAGACAGCTATGCTTTTTGTAAAAAAAAGTGGAGAGAATATTTTCTCCTAGAAGTAATCAGGCAAAACACTATAGGACAGAACGATGCTGATGCAAGTACTGAAGTTTTCAATATAATAGCAAGAGTAAGAAGAAAAGATGAAGCATTTATTCGTTGTACGGACATTAAAATGGCACTTGGATTGCTTGATTCCAGCAAGTTCTGTTACCAAAAGACTTAATTAATAATCAACACTGACCTTCCAACGTGCAAAAGGATCTCATATTGTCGATTATTAAGACTTGAAGAGAACTTTGGTGAAATCTCCATAGTAATGGCATCCACCTGGTAATCACGAAAGGCACCATGGGGACCAGTAGGGATGCCTAATGCCTGATAGCAAGTAGAAATAATGTTGCCTTAAAACCAATTGCTCAGTAAAAAACACCCATTACTCATCCATTTCAAGAATAAAAAGGTTTGAAAAAAAGATTTCCAGCCAAAAAATCAGTTCCAATTTTGTAACTCAGAAGAAGATATGGGGATACACAGGAAGAAGAAGAATGATTGTTTTAATAGGTCGTGGGGATCATCCAAAGAATGGTAGGTTTATGAAGATTACAATGATTACCTGGTTGTACAGGGAACTGGCTAGAGTAGTAGTGCATTCAACATACTCCGAAACAGGGATACCAAAATTCCATTGAGGATTTAAGCTTCCAGCCAATTTTCCTAGCATTTCAATCAGTTGTCCAAGACTCTTCAGCCACCAAGCATTGAGCAATGACCAAATTTTCTCCACCTTCACCCGGTAACCCTGTCCATGTACAGCTAAATAATTCACAATATTGATGAGATCTAGGTTTGGCATCTGTCCATTGGATGCTTCAGCATATATAGTAAGAGCATCCTTCTCGAATTCGGAGCTTCTATTGGAAACCTTAATGACAAGAGCAGCTGCCATTGTGCCAGCATGTCGGAAGCCATTATGCATTTTTCTCATCTCGGGCAAATTACTTGCAGCACAAATTTCAGAATGCTTCAGGTCACCAAATGAAGCTGTATGATAGTCTCTCAGCCATGAAGCAACTGCAGTGTATTCTCCATGTCTTGAGTCGGCAGCAAGCCATACAATATCCTTAGAAAGCCAAGTAACTCGAGCAAGTAGAGAGAACAATGCATAAGCAATTCCCAGTGATAAAGCCTCGGCCCTTGTAATCTTCAAAGAATTATAAGGTGTAACCAATACTATAGCTTCCTTCCCATCACCGCGTGGAGCTCTAATTATGCCAACTGTATTGACCCCATAAGACAAACAACTGTAATTCTCTGGGACTGTTCCGGCATCAGGACCCAAAAAAAAATGCAGTGGATGAAATTTATTAAATTGAGCTAGAAACTTGTGATGATTAACTTCACCACCCAAATCCATTATATGGTCTGTAATCATCTTTGGAATTTCCCTGCATCCATGAAGAAAGAGGTAAAGGTTTAAGTATTTCGAGCAAAAAGTAACAAACAGAAAGTCGAAATATGATAAGAAAGAAGAGGCTTCACGTGTTTCTAGTTTTTCTCTCTCTCTTTCTTTTTTTTTTTTACACAAGAAAATACAAACAAAGGGTAGCAAGGAGATATAGTAACAAAGATATAACATTAACAAGGTTGGGTGGGAGGTATATCGTGAACAAAGATGCATACAGAAGGAACAAAACACGAAAAACTATATGCCAGCTACTCTTCAAGAAGTCCTTCCAATAATTTTATAAATGTTAGGAGCGAACTGCCTACTCCAGAGATGAATAGCAAAAATCAGGAATCCGTCTTCCACAGAGGGTTCACAATGCCCTCAAACATTCTTCTACTTAATTCATTCCACAGGACACCAGGAAGTGTAGCAAGTTTCCCATGACTTTATTGTGCTGAACTTATTACCAGCAGAAAGATGGTTGAACAGCATATTCTCAATCAATTTTGGCACCAAAAACAGGCTGAAAAAAGACTCCACAACTTCACAGCCACTTTACAATAACGCAGCAAGTGTTTGGCATTCTTTGCTTACTTCTCAAATTTTCAGCAGCCAAATGAACCTCTCATTTCTTTATGATTTCTCTTGCAATGCTGCTTCCAATGGATTTCTTGCAGGAGTTAATATGTAGGACACCTTTGTCAGAGCCTAACTGCATACAGATTTCCAAGGATATCTGATGAGGACATCTATATCTTTGTTCTAGTTATTATGGACTTTTATTTATGCTTTAGTGATTGGGCTTGTATTAATGGGCTGGCCCAAGCCCTTTATGCTTTTAGGTTTGCTTTCTCTATTATATGGCTTTTTAATTGAAACAACTCAGTTAATGAATGAAGTTAATCACATTTGGCTAGTTGCCCACGTCTCCCTCCCCTGTCTTCCCTGTTTTCCTCTTCTTCTCCGGCTTCTCCCTCTTTTCTACTCTAATATTCTTATTCCCCTCCTCCTCTGTCTTCTGCTGCTTCTTTTTATCTGTTGAGTGCAAATATTGTGGTGATTCTAATTCTCTGCAGGAACATTTCAATTGATGCTACATCAAACTTGGTATCAGAGCTAAAACCTGGATTCTGTCTTCAAAACAGCTGCAACTGTAATTATTTTGTCCAACTCAGCCACCTGCCACTCAATGATCTCGCCACCGGCAAGGAGTTCCTTAGATGCTGCTTAATTTGCATCCCAGAACACTCAGCAACTCCAAACCCGCTGCTACAAAACCCAGTCACCATCTCCACTGCCACATTCCATTTCCCCGCTGGCAACCTGTTTCACTTCCCAGCCGAGTAATATTCCCAGAACCAAATCCATATACACAAACCACTAAATAAAAACCAATTCCCAGATATTACACAATATTCCCAATAGCTACAGCCCAATCACAAATACCCAAGCCCAATAGAACACACAATCTAACTCACCCACAGAAAATGCCCAGAAACTAGAAACACTTCCATTGCCTTCACCTCAACCTCACAACTGGAATTACTACAGCAGACAGAAAAAAAAATGGTGAAGCTAAGAAAGAGAGAAAAAAAAGCGAAGAAAAGAGAGTATTTTCTAGTATTTGCAGATGACTTTTGTCCGATTGATTGACTCGGTTACTTCGACGAACAAAAAGGGAGTTATTGTTTTTATTTGTCTTTGGTTTATATTACCATTTTATTCTAAAATTGCATCGATTAATTTCTATGGGTTGCTAATATTCTAATTTCACCTAAAATGAATCTCTTGACTTCCTAAATCCCCACTCTTACCCACTTATTTTAAGTGATTAAATTTTGACTAGTATTTGACCATCGTTTTGTTATTTTAATCAACAGTATTAGCTTGTTGTATTTGGAATTACTTAATCCCTAAAAAATTAATAAAATAATAATTAAGATGCTTAGATTGTTTTTCTTTCATTACTTGCACGAGTTGTTCATTAATCTCTCCATATATTTCATTTAGCTAGTATTATATTACATGCAATTGCGTAGTGGTCATCTTATCACGTGCCAGTACATTGACCATGAACCCTTCCCAATTTGATGCACTCACCCGACAATTAGCTCAACTTACCACTAATCAACCACAATTATAGACTCAATTAGTGATTGTCCAAGCTAAGATGGCTGCTACTCGTGAAGAGAGCAGGGACCTAGCTGCTAGGTTGAACAACTTTAAGCAAACCCCTCATTCGACGGATGTTGATAAGTCTGAAACATCCCATAATACACTATCTTTGTTCTAGTTATTATGGACTTTTATTTATGCTTTAGTAATTGGGCTTGTATTAATGGCTTGGCCCAAGTCATTTATGCTTTTAGGTTTGCTTTCTCTATTTATATGGTTTTGTAAGCGAAACAAATCAGTTGATAAATGAAGTTAATCACGTTTGGCTAGTTGCCCACATCTCCCTACCCTGTCTTCCCTCTTTCCCTCTTCTTCTCCGACTTCTCCCTCTTTTCTTCTGTAATATTCTTATTCTCTTCCTCTTCTCTTCTTCTTTGCCTTCTGACGATGCCATTCTGCTGCTTTTTTTTATCTGTTTAGAGCAAATATTGTGGTGATTCTAATTCTCTGCTGGAACATTTCGATTGATGCTACATCAAAATCAATACCATCTTTTTCAGTAGCTGATAGTAAGAGGATATGGTAGTCAACTTCCAGCTTTTAGAAACCCTCAAACCAAATTATCTTCTTCCATTCCCTTCAAATTCAAACCATACACGCTCAAAAAGCTCCTATTCCTGCACAGGTTGCACTTCCCAGTCCAGAACTTCACCTTCACCATGTAATCTGCCTTGAACCAAATAACCTTATTTGATAGATGTTTTCTTCTTATGATGTCAGGATTCAGGAAAGGAATTCTAAGATGATGCATATCGCCATATCCCCACACCCAAGTCTGTCCATGTATAATTCCACATGTACCATTGATGACGATTTTGATCTTCTAGTACAGGAAATTACCACTTCATGCAATCTAGAACTTGGAGTGATTACACAACAGCAGGGATGTCAATTTATTGCCTCTACACACAAATTGAGGATTTGAAGAGAGCACAACACAGATTAATCATGGTGAAAATGTATATGCAAGTATTTTGAGTCATATTTACTGCATTAGTAATGGGAAACAGCAGATTAAACAGGGAGAAATGTAAATAAAAAAGATATCCAGATGCATTTGCTAGCTACTAGCGGAAGATATAATGAATAATAATTATTAAAAATAGAAGTGTGTGCACCAAGGAAACAGATGTAAGCAGCACAGACATTTGAATTTGAATGGTTTGATTGTGAAATGTCATATGAAAACATGCCATCACGCAGCAATGAATTCAATTAGCATGATATGCTGAGCCTCTATATGCTACAGTAAGCCATTTTCCAAGAACAGGAAACCATGACAATTGTGAGGAAATTACATACATGCCTGTGCTCATAGTATCGAAACTTAATATCTGGTTCACAAATCTCTCTCCTTCTGAAACGTCATCGTTAGTGAGCATAGGTCTGGCAGAACCTGAAAGATGGCATCTCACAGCCCATAAAATGAGGCTACTACCATATAATTTCTTCTTTCAAATAGCACAAAACAAGTAATTACTAATTTTTGTTTTTGCTTTAATTTCACTATATCTTACACATTCTCCAGAAAAATTAATATCGAGCCCAAATAAAAGCACATTTTTAAAAGTTACTTATTTTGATGGTAACGCATATATATATAAGATTCTTATAAGATTTAAACTCTTGTAAAAAAAAGGAAGAAATATATTTAAGAATTTAACATAAAGGAATATGCAAATTGAACGTTAGACAACAAATTATAGAAAAATATAAAGAGGAATGGAATGGGAGTAAAACTGACCAGGCATGAGTGCATTTTCTGAAATGTAAGTATTCTTCCCAAGAACAGGCAACAGAAAAAGAGACAAAACTCCTGCTGTACAGCAAACAACACTGAATCCAAACAAAAATGAATCGGAATCATATAATTACAAATGAATCGCAACATGGATGATAATTTTGATTTACCTGACTAGGAGGCTGTGAGAGATGAGGAAAAGGCCGAGACGGATAATTGGCCGAGGTTTTGGCCTGTCTTCCGCCATGGACAGGACCGGTCGGCGTCAAGGATCTCTGATCTGAACTGTGTTGTTTACATTTTTTTGGAAGTCGACCTACAATGCCACTCACTGGTCACATTTTGAGAAACGGCGTCGTAATAGTGCACTGATTTTGTGTATGGGCTTTATTGGGTTGATAGGAGACTTACTGTTCAATTGGAGATTTGCAGCCCAAGATAGAAAAGTAGAAAACATATTACAGTTTTACTACTAACTCCTTGTTATTTTGAAATACAGAAGTTTTTTTTTTTTTAATTACAGTTTGGATCTATATTGATTGCCAATATATAAATTAAATTCAAATTATTCTCTCCAAAGTAACATTGAATTCTCCACAAGACATCACAAAACTTATAGAAAGAAATAGAATATTTATGTTGTTTGGTATAAGCTTATGGACCTTGATAAAGGGCGCAATGTAAATTGTCAATCATGTCTCAATCTGAAAAAATGTGATCTTAATGATTTGGATTAATTTATGTCATAATGTGTACCTATTTAAAAAAGATATATTGAGTCCTAGTTTGATCTCCATTATTTTCAAAATACATTTTTTTTTATTTTCAATCACACATTCTTTAATAAAATAATATTATATGCAAACCCAAATTTTTTTCTTATTTTTTAACCACACATTCTCCATAAAAATATCAATCCAAATTGCATTATTTCCAATAAAAAAAGAGGCTCAAACATGCTCTGAATTTTTAAATTGAATCAATTCAAATAAATTGATTTCTAATTCCTTCTATCTTCTAATTATGTCAAAATAAATTTTTAAATTATTTTCAAGTTTTGTGTTTAATATTCGATATTATTAGATCTTGAAGAGTACAATCAAGCTTTGGTTAACTTGAAAAAGATTAATATTATGTTATATTAATTTTGAAAAGAAACATTGTATTTTTGAAATAAATACATCCATTTGATCATATTAGCACTAGTGCAATGGACGAAATTTATCTTAAAAGAGATTTACAATTACATGTCTCGCTTCATTTTATCTTCTTCTAATTGCTGCATTTTTTATGTTTCAACAAGTCGCAATTTGTGTGAATTTTCATGCACGCATCTTGATTTTGGTTAGTAAAAACTCTATTATGTATTTTGCACCTGCAAGTTGCAATTTTGTCATATTTGCATGCACGAGTTATTATTTGTTGAATATAAATTATGCACCAATTTCTCCAACAATTTTAACACAAACCATTATGTACATTTTATATTCTACGTTAAATTTTGATTAGAATTGGCACTTGAACATTTGACGTTACATGCATTCTTATTTTGTAATACATATTGCACATTATCTTCTTATGCATTGTATGAGTTCAATTGTTCTAAAGTTTGCTTATCTTATACGTTGATCTCTATATAAAATTAAAATGTTATAACGGAGTGAAGAAATTTTATTTATGTGCATATCACATTCTAGGATTTTGGAGTTTGCATTCCATTTTTATATGCAAGACCTAAACTGCGTGGCTATTGAAATGTGCATTCTTAAGACAATATGCATCGGATTTAGGGACGGATCCAGGATTTTTTGTAAGGGGGCTAAAAGTACTTAACAAAGCCAATGCAATAAAATTTATATGTACTAAAAAAATTCACTAAATAACATTATTTATCTAAGTCGTCCCGACGAGGATTTGAAACATAATATTTATCTATAACATAATCTAGATCGATTTTCTTAGCAAGTTCTCTTTCTATAAAAAGTATCATACAATCAGCAAGAAAGTTATCTTCCATTTTGTTGTGAAGTGTCGTCTTCACATGTTTCATTACTGAAAATACTCGTTCAGTGCTTGCGGTAGAAACGGGTAATGTCAATACAAGACAAATCAATTTAATCACCATAACGTAACTTTCCGACCTTCCACTCTCAATCAATTGTCTGCATAACTTAGCAAGTGTAGATACTTGAAATCGAGGCTCACCCTTCATATCTAACTCATAATGTGGTAACTCAAATTGTAATGTAATAATATCTTGTTTTGAAAAATCTCGAGGATAGAATTTCTTTACAAGTGCGCAAATTTTATGACTGTCAAATGATCTAAATGAATCTTTAGGATCCAAAGCAGCACTGAGAGAAAGGAATTCTACTGATATGTCATTAAATCTTGTACTTAACTCCATCGTCACAAAATCTATTGATTCGTTGAAGACATCATAGTGATAATAACGCTCAACTATAGTTTCATCACTAGAACGACCAATGTTATACAAACATTCTAGATTAGGTATTGTGATATTATTTTATTGAATAATATGTGGTTAATTAAAAGAAAGAAAAATGAATTATAATTTTATGAACCCAAATTGGGACAATTTTATTGTTAAATTGCATCTATAGTTTCAATTTTATAGTTAAATGAACGCTCGACTTGTAGTTCAAATTTTCTTCGCATTTTGAGTTCTCACACTCTACCTTTAAGGATGTTGCTACTTATACATAAAAAATGTACATAATTGATTAAAAAAAAATGAGGCTCAAACATTCTCTCAATTTATAAATTGAATCAATTCAAATAAATTGATTTCTAATTCCTTCTATCTTCTATTATGTCAAAATAAAATTTTAAATTATTTTCAAGTTTTGTGTTCAATATTATAATATTCGATATTATTAGATCTTGAAGAGTACAATCAAGCTTTGGTTAACTTGAAAAAGAGTAATATTATGTATATTAATTTTGAAAAGAAACATTATATTTTGAAAGACATACATCCATTTGATCATATTAGCACCAGTGTAATGGACGAAATTTATCTTAAAAGAGATTTACAATTACATATCTCGCTTTATTTTATCTTCTTCTAATTTCTGCATTTTTTATGTTTCAACAAGTCGCAATTTGTGCGAATTTTCATGCACGCATCTTGATTTTGGTTAGTAAAAACTCTACTATGTATTTTGCACCTGCAAGTTGCAATTTTATCATATTTGCATGCACGTGTTTTTATTTGTTGAATATAAATTATGCACCAATTTCTCCAACAATTTTGACACAAACCATTATGTACATTTTATGTTAAATTTTGATTAGAATTGGCACTTGAACATTTGACGTTACATGCATTCTTATTTTGATTTACATATTGCACATTATCTTCTTATGCATTGTATGAGTTCAATTGTTCTAAAGTTTGCTTATCTTATACGTTGATGTCTATATAAAATAAAAATGTTATAATGGGGTGAAGAAATTTTATTTATGTGCATATCACATTCTAGGATTTTGGAGTTTGCATTCCATTTTTATATGCAAGACCTAAACTGCGTGGCTATTGAAATGTGCATTCTTAAGACAATATGCATCGGATTCAGGGACGGATCCAGGATTTTTTGTAGGGGGGCTAAAAGTACTTGACAAAGCCAATGTAATAAAATTTATATGTACTAAGAAAATTCACTAAATAACATTATTTATTTAAGTCGTCCCGACGAGGATTTGAAACATAATATTTATCTATAACATAATCTAGATCGATTTTCTTAGCAAGTTCCCTTTCTATAAAAAGTATCATACAATCAGCAAGAAAGTTATCCTCCATTTTGTTGTGAAGTGTCGTCTTCACATGTTTCATTACTGAAAATACTCGTTCGGTGCTTGCGGTAGAAACGGGTAATGTCAATACAAGACGAATGAATTTTAGTCACCATAATGTAACTTTCCGACCTTCCACTCTCAATCAATTGTCTGGATAACTCAGCAAGTGTAGATACTTGAAATCGAGGCTCACCCTTCATATCTAACTCATAATGTGGTAACTCAAATTGTAATGTAATAATATCTTGCTTTGAAAAATCTCGAGGATAGAATTTCTTTACAGGTGCGCAAATTTTATGACTGTCAAATGATCTAAATGAATCTTTAGGATCCAAAGTAGCACTGAGATAAAGGAGATCTACTGATATGTCATTAAATCTTGTGCTTAACTCCATCGTCACAAAATTTACTGATTCGTTGAAGACATCATAGTGATAATAGCGCTCAACTATAGTTTCATCACTAGAACGACCAATGTTATACAAACATTCTAGATTAGGTATTGTAATATTATTTTATTAAATAATCTGTGGTTAATTAGAAGAAAGAAAAATGAATTATAATTTTATAAACCCAAATTGGGACAATTTTATTGTTAAATTGCATCTATAGTTTCAATTTTATAGTTAAATGAACGCTCGACTTGCAGTTCAAATTTTCTTTGCATTTTGAGTTCTCACCCTCTACCTTTAAGGATGTTGCTACTTATACATAAAAAAATGTACATAATTGATTATATAGTCCCCATTTGCCCTTATTACCCCAAAAATTTATCATTCTCTTCCTTATTTTCAACTACACAATATTTCATAAAATTATATTGCACGTAAATAGAAAAAATTTCCTTCTTTTTCAACCACCCATTTTCAAAAAACATTATTCCAAAAATTACAATTGCCACATAATAAGGCCAAATGGGGCCATAATATGATGTGGATGGAATACATTGGATGAAAATGTTGATTGTGTATTAAACCGACAAATAATAGAGTGTCATGTGACATTATGTAATTTAGTATGTAAATCTTGATGACATATAGCAAGGTCCTATGTTTAAAAGTGAGACGTTTCGCAAATCGATTTACACCCTGATTTAGTGCTATTTTCGTAATTTCATTTAGGAACCGTGAAATGGTATCCAAACTGAAACGTACACGAAATCTGATTGTTGGTTGGTGGAGCAAACGAGTGAAATATAATATGGGAAGTCAATATAACAAAATAGGAGCGCTTGGGCAATAATTCTGTATAATTAAAGCAATAAATACATAAAAAAAAAAAAAATTCATTTGAATCGATCAAATTCGATTGAGTTTATGATTTAAAAAAATAAAAAAGAGTTAAACCTATTGACTGATTTCCGTTACGACAGGATTTTATTATATTTATATGTATAATTAAATTCAAACTCAATTTTATTCATTATTTTCATTATACATAATAAAAAAATAAACACAGCTGATTTTTTTATTTTTTATTTTTAATCAAGGTACATAGAGCAGCAACAATTCCTTTTTGTTGAAAGAAAGTGACACCAACAATTTTTCAATTAATTGATTATAAGGACTATCCAAATTGGGGATTAAAATCAAATTTTTAGTAGATTTTGATAAAAGTCGATGAAATATGTGGTCGAAAGTTATGAATTCGTTAAAATACGTGATTAAAATTAATTGTTAATTTTAATTCTTATCAAACAGTTGCATATTATAGACACATCCCGTCATAATTGTTATGTACAAAGGATTCCATTTTTTAGATATTAATAAAAATCCTTTTCGGTAATAGGACTTTTTTGTTTCTTTAGAAAAACTTACAAAAAAAATTAAGAAGTGATGAACAAATGAGTATTATAATTGTGAAACATAAGTTTATTTCATATCATGGTTCGAACGTGAAAATTCGGTGAAGTCATTCATTAAAGAGCAATCTGTTTTTATTTGTTGTTGCATATTTTAATTTCACTTAAGATTTTTAAGATTTTCTCATTTTAACATTTATGTTTCAACCTTTTCAACCCATTCTTATCCTCAATATTCCATTAATAAACATATATTTTCTCTAATAATGACTTCCTCCAAAAAAAAAAAAAGGTCGGCTGAGATGGTGTAAAACGACTTATTTACTCATCATATTTTTTATTTTAAAAATATGTATTTTTTTCCCATTTCAAAGCATAAAAATAAATATTATAACAGAAGCTATCGTTAAGAATGAGATATATTAAGTACTAAAATATTTAAATCACAATTTGATGAAAAAAAAAATTAAGGATGCAAATACTACAATGAGCAAATATGGATGTTGTGAAATAAAGAATATATCAGAATCGCTCTAATACCACTTTTTATGAAACCAATCATCGGATTGAGATATTGAAATTATATAGCACAATAATGAAATATTTGATTACAAGTAAAAGAATAAAAGAAGATAAGAAAATATGATAGAGGAATTGAGAGATTTTATTGAACCAATAATAATGAAGATAGAGAAATATTACAGTTGATCCTAAAGTTCTCTCTTTTCTCAAATTATAAAATTGTATAAAAGAGCCTAATATTATAGGGAATATTTAGGGGATGTTCAAACCCTCTTAATAGAGTTGTTGATGTAGTAGAATACCAAAAAATCGAGTTTAAAACAAATTTTAACCCTGAATAGGTTTCAAACAGAATTTAAACTTAACATAGGATTCCAATAGCATTTCAAACTGAATTCTTCTTGACGTGCACTTTAATTAGAATTCTTCAATTATTTCAATAAGGAATTCGAGTCACACCCAAAATCTAACTTTTAAATATAATTAAAATATGATACAACAAATAAAAATTAATATAATTAACCTTTATAAAATTACAGGAAGCGTCTATCTATATTGAAATAAGTTTTTCATTTATGAGGTGACATCAAATTTTAACTTTAACTAAGAAAGGAGAAAGTCCAGTCTCTCGTCTCACAACTCCACCATACCTCCAAAATAATACAAAATACATTAAGAGTGCATTTGATTAACTTTATTTTTCATTGAAAATATTTTTTTTTCCGCATAAATTTCTACTTTTAAAGTGTTTGATAGATATTTTTTCATAAAAATATTTTTCAAATTTTTTATCACGTGATCATGTTTTCCTTAAAAATTAGGAAAACATTTACCTTAGAGAGGAGTATTTTTTTTATTTTGCAGGTGATTCACTCTTATCTATTTAACAATAAAAAATGGACAAATATAATATTTTTTAAATTGAAAATTAAATCAATAAGCACATTTAATTAATAATTTACACGCGAGAACTTATTTCTTTTCATATAAGTTTCATGTTTGCAATAAAAAATTCCCAACATCAATATTATCATAATTACTTTGAGAAATGATTTTTTACCTAAAAGTATATTTATTATATTAAAAATGAGTTATCACTCAAGAAAAGTGCAGGACCACGCCACTGTTGCCGGTGTGCCTCCCAAGGCAATGCGCATTACGTACCCCATCCGTTGTTTCTCCTTAATCACGAATTATTGTCATATCTTACGCCACTGCCCAAATAAAATTTCTCCATATATCTCAAAAATCCCTCATTTCTCTAATTTCTCTCCTCGGACCCCACAATACATAATGGCCGGAGAATCGGAGAGCATCTCTACCGTCGCCGCTGATGAAAGCACGAAGTACGGATTCGAGCGGCCGGAGATGTACCAAAGCAAGCTATCTGGCACCGTTGACCCCTACGACCGCCACTTGTTCCTTTGCTACAAGTCTCACGAATCATGGCCTTCTCGCGTTGAGGATTCTGACTCCGATCCGCTTCCCAAGCTCCTCTCATCTGTTCTTAAAGCTCGCAAAAACGACATCAGTGTTAAGGTTTTTAATTAGACTGAGATTTATAATCAATCAGAACTTTTAGCTTCGAATTTAGCCTGAATTTACACTTAATGCTGGTAAAGGCTTAAATGAATAAAATATTTAACAGAATTATGTGTGTTCATTATCATTAGTATAGTTATAGCAGGATTATCGATGAGTTACTTTTCTGGCTGACTTCTCGCGTCAGATGATTCTGACTCCGATCTGCTTTCCAAACTCCTATCCTCTGCTTTTAAAGCTTGAAAAAAGGATATTAATGCTAAGGTTTTTAATTAGACTGAGATTTAATCAACTAGAAGTTATGGATTTTAAACTTATTGTTCATGTATGCGTGCTAGTGTAAGACTAAAAATGTTTTCAATATTCAACTGATTACAATTTACTGTTACTCGTGTTTATTATAATTATTTGATATGATGGGTTTTTCTTCGTAGAGTTGTTTTTTGTTCTTTCTTTCTTTCTTGTTTTGGTTTCTGCAATTGATTTTGATATGTTTGAATGTTGACGAGTGATCTTGTATGGTAGACTCGACTGACCATATGCGAGGGAGCCGAAGAACTAGCGCTGTTGGATGGAGATGTTTTGGTTTTCCCTGAAATGATTATATACAGGTAATATATTTTCCAAGCAGTTTTTAGATTTTTAATTTTCTGCGGGATGAGTAGAATCTTTAATCCAATATTTGCTGCTTGCTTTCGAGTAAGAAATCGAAATTGATTCTGATTATGAGTTTGACTTAGGCACATGTTTTCTAGGTTTTTCAATCAAATCGAGATCTCTGATTGTCTAATTTTACTATCGCTTCTCCAAAATTTCCATGGGGGTTTTGTTAGTTTAGTTGAAGTTGACTTGATGCAGGCGAAAATTAAACATTACTGAAGGTTTTGCTTGAGTCGTTGCTGCAGATTTTTAATTTCATTGGCGAAATCCATCTATGCATATATACGCAAATTGTTGGATACTCAATCTTAATCAAAACCCAAATATCCTAATACACTGTACAGTCCCTTTTTTTTAAAAAAAAAAAAAAATTTCCAAATACAATCCATTTTAAACTTTATTGCTCTCATATTTTTTTTCATTACAGTCGATTGTAGTTGTCAATTATTTGATTATGGAATAATTGATGCCTCTAGCTCGATTTATATTTATTCATCCTTGCTTCATCAGTCTAGATTTGGACTCAATTTAAATACAAATTACATTCTGTCAAGAGTCTCTTACCTTGGATGGAGTGAGTTATGACTTAAGTTTCAACACCACTCAACACCTTAAACCATTGAGTATGTACCCTCAGCTGAGTCAAAAAGCTGTCTGTATTGCAAAATGCAGTTAGAGAGAGAGAGAGAGAGAGAGTACACGGGAATGGAAATTAGTGGGTTATGTATCACTGACATTACAAAATGTCCTTTTCCCATCTCTACTTTTGAAGTTGAAAGGATATCAAGGTTTTAAAGTGATGAGCATCAACCAACAGGCTGTCATATAATGGTTTCTTGTGTGTTTTGACTTGAAGTAGGTCGAATATTGAGATTAGAGGCTTGGTTTTGAAAATGAGTGTTTATCATCTTGAAAAGGATAAATATATAGCTGCATGGATTTATCATCGCCAATTTAATTTACCTTCACTCCACTTAATTCTTTGTGCATTTCAGGATTGATTGGAGTACTCTTTGTTACACCTCTGTTTTAAGCCATGAAACACTAGTTGTATTATTACAAGATGACTATTAATAGTGTTTCTTGCATAATAATGGTAGTGTGGACATGATTGCATTGATATATGGCTTAGGCATTCTATTGATTATGGTAACTTGGCGTTGACTTTTTTTCTTATTTTATTGTTGCAGGGGATTGAAGGACTCAGATGTGGATGGTTTTGTTGAGGATGTGCTAGTGAATGGAAAGCCCTGGGCATCAGGAGTTCACGAGGCTTTGACTGGCACCTATGTGTTTGTCTGTGCTCATAATAATCGAGACAGGCGGTGTGGTGTCTGTGGACCTGTTTTGATCGAGAAATTCAAAGAGGATATTGAATCCAAGGGTTTACAGAATCAGGTGGTGGTTACTGCTTGTTCGCATGTTGGAGGCCACAAGTATGCGGGGAATGTGATAATTTTCAGTGCTGATGCTGAAGGAAAAATTTCTGGCAATTGGTAAGGAACAAGATCTCTATTGTTTGTATCCATTATTCTTGAATATTGATGACAAGATCAGTTACAGATTTTTTTGACTTTTCAGTTCCAGAGGCTACCCTTCTGTAAAAATATGTAAATAGTATTACACACATCTTTTGTTGGTAAAAGAGTGTAACTACGTAAAAAAGTTATGTTACAAAAGGCAAGTAATTGGTTTTTGTTTTCTATGTAGGTATGGTTATGTCACCCCCAATGATGTGTCTGAATTGATTGATCAACAGATTGAGAAGGGAGAGATAATTGAACGAATCTGGAGGTCTGTGTAATATTCATGCTCTTTCCTATGCTCCTTATATTCGTACCTATGTTACATTTTAGAGGTGGACCTATTTCAATATTTTTTTGTATCTCAGTACGAAATAGTGTTTTTTATATATTTGACATTACAATTGGTGCAGAATATGCTTTGTTTGATCACACACTGGCCTGGTTTATATCATTTGTGCACGTGGGCATGACTAAAAATCTCCACTGATTTTTCATTTTGATGGATAATTTTTAATCTTTTGGCATTTCTACTTTTGACAAATAGAACAGGTGTTTAGAAGGTGTAATCGGGTACTGGGGCATTTTTCCTTCATGAGATGAGGCGTAAGCCTTACCGTATTACCAAAAAAATGTCAAAAAATTATTAAAATGCAAAGTGGGTCAATCACACACCAAGAGCAAAGTAAATAAGTTTGGAGAATTAATGAGCGCATACCTCACAATCCTTGAGCCATACGCCTCCAAAAACTGCTACTCAATGTCTTGAGGCATTTTTTTGTTCAATTCGCTGTAAAGCAGGCCTCAATCGGGATGTTTTATTTTAATCAATGAGAACAAGAAGGTTATGTACCGCTTAATATTATTTAACGTGGTTAGCAGTTCTTTTTATGTGCACAATCATATTATTTAACTTGTAAACATCTCATGAAATCTATCAATCCTACTCTCTGATGTCATAACATTAACTTGGAGTTGGAATGAATCATTGAGTTGCTTTCAAGTTTCAGCTATCTTCGTTTTAATTTTGAACTACTTGTTGTAAGACTCCTTTGTATTTGTTAGAGTTAGTTTCCCTATCCTCATACCATATCTGCGGAGCTTACTAATCTTTGCTCCCTGTGTACATGTATGATATGTATGAATAAATAAAAGAACGTTTGTTCTGTAAGCATTTTTCTATGGTGATTCTTACGTGTTTTTATCCTTCTCTCTGTAATCTCATCAAAATTTTCAGGCAACTTCTTTCTCTCTGTTCAGTATGCTCTGTAAAATAAAGGAATCAACCATTTAGTTGAAATAATTGTTACTGTGGGATAGATGTCCTCGAGGTTGGTGAATCCTGATTATTTAGTGCTTAAAATTTGATAAGATAGCATATAGAAAGTACAAATCATCAAAAACTTGCCCTTTCCAGTCTCTCTTTTTATATGTGCCTATTCTTATTTTTCTTTTCTGTGCATTAAGGCGATCGATTTGCCTGTGCATGCTGTTGGTCTAGTTTACTGCCAATACTTTGTTCCAGTGTAGTGATTCAATTGCCTTTTAGAGATTGTTTTAGATAATACTTCTATCTTGTTCTAATTTTTCATTTGACATTTGTCATCTATTTGCATTACAAAATTTGATGTTATGCATCTCTAACCAATCTCTACAAGTTCAAAAGTCGAGGATAGACATGACTTTTAGTGTCAGTGACTTCTCTATTACCTCTAAAGATTATGGACATCAGCAGTGAATAAAATATTATAATTTTTTTCTCAAAACCTGAATATAATAGGATTTGGATTCCAGGAGATGACTCTGCACTATTGTTTTAAATTATGCCTTACTCGCAAAGAAAGTGCTTTTCTTTTCTGTGTGAAAAACGGAAAACAGTATACCATCAATTCCAGAGCTGAAACTTCACGATAGTTGTCGTTTATATGCTTGCTACTTGCACATCCTTGAAAACGTAAGTAGTTCATTGTGGATTAATACCAAGGCTTTTTTAATGTTTAGTTTAATCCATCTAATTGAGCTTTGAAGTTCATTGTGGATTAATATTTAATACTAAGCCTTTTATAGTGTTTAGTTTAATCCATCTAATTGAGTTTTGAATGAGCAGGACCACTATTTTGTGCATTTGTTGGAAAATTATTAGTTTCTGAACCTGTTGCATTTCATGTTAACTCTAATTTCCCATACCCAACTGCAGGGGCCGAATGGGTGCACCTGTTGAGGAGACTGGAAAAGTTGAAGAACCTAAGCTTGCAAATGGAAACAATAACGAGAAGCAGCCTCAAGAAAGTGGTACTGAAGGGAAGGAAAATGTGGGAAGCTGCTGCCAAGGTGCTAATGGATTCTCATGTTGCAGAGATGAGAATTTTGAGGAGAAGCCTGCAAAGAAGGGGTCAGGTGGACTCTCATGCTGGATAGGAAAATGGGAACAGCGTGAAATTCTCACCACTGCTGCCGTTATTGGTGCGGTGTCTACTGTTGCTGTGGCTTATGGATTATATCGAAAGTCGAGGTGAAATTAGCAATATAACCTATCACATACTTTTCGCTGTTGGGAGATATATGCCCTCGTTTTTTGTAGATAGGTATAACTAGATCAATAAATAAATTCTCTGAACCACGCGTTCATGAAAAAAAGTACGTATACATTCATCTGAATTTTATGATGGAAAACGTGGCTATATGAAGTTTAAGCATGTTTCTGCATATTAGAGACGTTTCTGCATATTAGAGACGCTTCATTATATTTGGAGCTGTTTACTTCTGGTTTTTGCATAATGGTCTCTTTAATCAGGTCGTTCGGACCGTCTTAGCATGGTTGACCGATGAGAGATCAGGCCAAGCCCCACTACCTGAGGTTTTTTAATCTTTTGATTTTTCGCTTTTAATTAACTATCAGCTATGATTTTATTCCTTTAACAGCGTATATAATCCTCCCTTTCGGAGTGAAATTCTTTTTTCCGTTCAGTTTTGATCATCTTTCACAGGATAAATAACGGATGGATCTTTTAGTATTGTCAAATGTTCTTCGATTCTTTTAGAGATGATGTGAAAATGAAACTGCATCTAGACCGCAACACGTGATAATTCTCTAGTATAGCTTCTACATGTCATCATGTAAAATCGTTTTATACACAAGTACTCAATCATTAAAAAGTACAAGTCATCCCTCATCCATTAGCAAGTTCTGTACAAAGTAGTCGTCTCCAAGTCCAACCCTAGAACATATACTACATAGCAAACACCAAGGATGCATTACAACGTACTTGACACGAGAAACATTCTTAGTAGTGTCCATTTCAACGTATCAAACATGTTCTCCATATCAAACTAGAATCATGTCCTAAGTTTTGCAATCATCTCCTCAACCAACTTGAGTGAGGTTCCACCTCTTTCTCCTCTATCTATCTTCCTCATAACCTTCTCCAACAGCACATTTTTGGATTGTTTACTTCTTGATCCACTCTTTGAGTCATCTCTTAAAAGCAGAAGCAATTCTTTGGCCTTTTCTTTACCCCTCCATGTCCCATCAACACTTAACTGAAGAAGCCCTGGCATTACACCTTCCCTCAAAATCATCCCTTCATATCCATGTTTGTAGTTCTGGCATATAACAAGAAGAATTCCCACTGCATGTTCTTTGCATTGAGCTGATCCTTCCTCCATGGCCTCCACCAATACTGAGATCACGCCCCTGGTTTCCGCAGCCTTCTTTAGAGCGATTTCGGATGAAGAAACAATCTCTTCAAGCAAACCCATAATTTTCTCCACCAAATCTGATGATTTTTCCAAGCCATGGATTAGCTGAAGCAGTGATACTGCACAACCCGACAGGGCAATTTGTCGAACACTTTGTGGGCATGTTGAGAGATTGTGAAGAGTTGATGTAAAATCTAGCTTTGCCTGCATGCTTATATTGTCACAATTCAAATTTAGGAGATCAATAATTAGTTGAATCGCTCCAGATGCTGCAATTTCTAACTTGTTTTGTGTGCACGAAGAGAGGATCAAGAGGGCTGCTGCTGCAGTGTCAAGCAATGGCTCGATTTGGCATTGAAGAATCTTTAAAATCTCTGGTATTGCACCAGATTTTGCAATGCGAATCTTGTTTCTGAAAAAAAATAAAAACACAATTAGTAAATTATACTGAAATAAGCTATTCTGCAGAATTTGAGCTAAAACTATCGACTTTGTGGAATTTAATCATATGTAGCCTTAATAATTAATATTCCATATATAAAAGATTATCAATGAAAATTTCTAGCAACTTATGGATATGTAAACCTGCAAGTGCTTTGCACGTTTTGTGATTATTATTGCTCTCGAAAGTAAGGACTATGGTCTAATCTAATCCATGCAAAATTACAAACGATATGGAAACCCAATTTTTACATTTTTTCCCTCAAATCATTTTCAATCTAGCATACTAATATGAAACTCGTTAATATCAACAAAGTAATCAAACAAATACACTAACCTTTCACTTCCAAAGGCCAGACTGAGCAAAGCAAAGAGTGCAGCTTCGATGGCTTCATAATCTTGTTCACGTAGCATCGAAACCAATGGCGAAATAACTCCCTTTTCAGCCACCTTCTGTCTTTGCTTGCTACTCAACTTAGCAATTTCCCTCGCCGCTACAACTCGCTCGTCTCCACCCCCAAATAGAAGAGCTTTCAACACCACCTCCTCCATCGAAGAAGCCCTCTTTTCCCCTCTTCTGTAATCTGGGTTCTACGAGGATTATACTAATATATACATATTGATGTAGAGATTGCTTGTGAAGTATGTAAGGTTTTTAGCTTTTGGACTTATGGCCTCTTTCCATTGTTTGAGTTAGAAGCATTCCCTGCTTCATCAACTTTCCATGACTATCCTAAGTGGAAATATACTTTGGAGTAAATATTTCGCTTTCCTTTCGGAGAAGAAACTAACTTTAGCTTTAGCTCCTTTCGAAGTAATCTAGTGATGTGGAGATTCTGTTATGCATTTATAGATCATACTAAAGTATTACATGTTTGTGTGCAAACAGGCATGTGCTTCTTATTTTTCTCCTATTGGTTCAATCTATTGTAACAATTGAGAAAAAATTAGAAGAGTCCCATTTATATCTTTTCAAGATTAATCGTGGATTTCCAAACTTTACGTATAAAGGTGTCAACTGGATTGGATCGAGACGACAATATTAGTTCTAAGATAGCTTATTCTATGTTAAGAGATAGAATCCCACATCGAATAAAGATGAAAATATAGATCAATTTATAAGGGTTTGAGCCACTTCTCTTAATAAAGTTGATCTTTTAAGATGGATCCCCAAATCTTAACATGATATCAGAGTTCATTAAACTGCAACGAGCAATTCGATCCGATTAAGATTCAAAAAAAATGAGGAAACGAATTTCAAGATTGATTTGCACAAACGAGCCACCATCTTGCGGTGACATATTAAGGGATAAAATCCCACATCGAATACAGATGAAAATATAGACCAACTTATAAGGGTTTGAACTACTCCTTTTAATAAGGTTGACTTTTTAAGATTAAACTCCAAATCTTAACATTTTGGACTATGAACTTTCCTTCTTCTTTTTTTTTTTTTTACAAAGCTCTCTCTCAACAGAGGCCTGCCTGAGATCCTTACTATAGCATCTCAACTTCAGGAATGGGTTAGTTAATTGCGCGATCTCTATTTGGATCAAGCGACAGTTTAGTATATTTTGATACATCTATTTACTTATATATTCTTTTTCTGATTTCAAGATGGCTTAGCAAAAAAGGATTGTGCTTGAACTAACTTCTCAACCAACAACATGAGAAAACAATTAAAATAAGTACTATACTAAAATTTGAATAATGCTATTTAATGCCGCTTTACCACTAATTTAGGTACAATGAAGCTGAGATACATTTTTTTTATATTAATTAGTGTAGCATAGCCCTATCGTCCCTTACACTTATACACGAGTGTTAAGCATTAGTGATGCTATATAGAATACTCAAAATGTTAAAATTCATCGTGGAGAGAGATCGACTGCACTTTTCATTATTTATAGTGATATTACAATATTTATGTAGGGTAAAAGTCACTTTTGGAGTCGTGGCGAATTCCCAGAATAACAAATATAAAATCATAAAAAAAATGATAAAATGATTAATTATCCATTGCGTAATTTGAGGAATTTCATTTGCCGATATACATTTTTACGAGAATTAATGCGTAAAATCTATATGAAAATTGAAAATTCCATTTCCCCATTGGGACTTGCTCTTTGCCTTTTAAGTAGCTTAATTCTTTAAATTTTCTTAAAATAGTTAGAAATCTGACGATAATAGTTGCACAGTATTAGTGCTCTGAATACGGCTTTCCAACTGCAAAATGCCATTCAATGTGTAATAAATTGCAGCTTTCTTTTTTTTTTTTTTGATACCCAGGTATCCCAACTTACGCCAGACTATATATCCTGGACCACCCATCACCGGCCTCTCAGCAAATTGCAGCTTTCTTTAACATGAATTTCAGATTAAGATGCTTATTTAAAATGATGAATTTCGAGATTTTTTGAATGATTGAATCACCTTACTTTCCAAACTCCAAAATATGCATTTGCTTGTTCTCCAATGGTCTACAATGGAAGGGAATTATTATCAACAATTTAAATAACAATTTTTGCGAGTTTTAATGCCATATATATAGTTCTAGGCACTTTTCAATTTGTGTATTTTTCCACACGAATTTCACACATTTTTATTACAACTTTTCTCTCTCATCATACAATTCCAAGTGACGGGAGTTCTTTCAAGATTATGTAAGTGGGTAGGAGTTGAGGGAAGATATGGGTTTGAAATCTATTCAAATCACTCCCTCCAATTTATTTTAATAACTTGTGCGTCGGGTTACCTTACATGTGCGATCCACCACCCGTACTTTCCAACACAATGCTTACAAGGTTTTCATGATGATTTCTAAGAAGTATAGGATTTAGATAAATAATTAAACGTACAGATTTTTTATTAACCAAATAAATTTTTAAATAAGTTGAGTCGATAGGTGAGTGTCATAATAAAATAAAATACTTGAATTTTTTTATTAGCTTAAGATTGACTAACAATTCACACAAAAAAGTTTTTCAAAGTATTACTCAAAAGAAATAGAGTAAAAATTCAAGGCCTTTTCTTCTTCTGTAATTACAAGTTATGATTAGTAAATAATAAATTGGACCACTCTCTTTCCACTTACAAGAACTTAATTATATAAGGCATTTTCTTCTTCAAACATTAAAAAGGGAGAAATCTGCAAATCAGCTAGATTCTTAATTTTCAAACTTGACAAATAAATTGAAGTAATTCATCTGATCAAACAGAGTATAAATTCATTTACCGAGAGAAAAAGAAAATTATCTTGCCGTTGTTGAAGAAAGCAAAAAACGCCGTCAACGAAAAGCTATGCACAGTCACACGTTGAGGGAAAAGAAAGAAAAAATTAGATTTATGTTTGTGGTGGAACAATAATTTATTTCATTAAAAAGTATATTAAAACATTAGTTATATTATTTTCCTCAATGTTATTTAAGTAAATAAGAAAAATATTAAAAATTGTGGTGCACTTAATAAAATTCTAGTGGTAATTCAATTACCTTACCGTGAGTAGATTAAGAAAGGACCCAATGATCCAAAAATAGTTGAAATGATAATAAAAAGTCCTCGTTTAGGAGTTAGTATCATTGGCCAAATTTAAGTGCCCATAGCGATCGGCCTAAATGCTTAAAGTTATACTACTCGACTCTTGTTGATGAAACATGATAAACATCATATTGTATTGTCCTTTTAACTTTCAACGTGAACACTGAAAAACTTTTTTGTGTGAATTGTTAGTCAATCTTAAGCTAATAAAAAAATTCAAGTATTTTATTTTACTATGATACTCACCTATCGACTCAACTTATTTAAAAATTTATTTGGTTAATAAAAAATCTGTATATTTTTATTTAAAACACTGAAAATCCCATAACTCCACGGGTAACTAAGTTAATTTGTTGATTTGATGTGGAGATTCTGTTATGCATGTATAACTCATACTAAAGTATTACATGTTTGTGTGCAAACAGGCATGTGCTTCTTATTTTCTTCCTATTGGTTCAATCTATTGTAACAATTGAGAAAAAAATTAGATGAGTCCCATTTACATCTTTTCAAGATTAGTCGTGGATTTCCAAACTTTACGTATAAAGGTGTCAACTGGATTGGATCGAGACAACAATATTGGTTCTAAGATAGCTTGTTCTATGTTAAGGGATAGAATCCCACATCGAATAAAGATGAAAATATAGACCAATTTATAAGGGTTTGAACCACTTCTCTTAATAAAGTTGATCTTTTAAGATGGATCTCCAAATCTTAACATGATAACAGAGTTCATTAAGCTGCAACGAGCAATTTGATCCGATTAAAACTAAAAAAAAAAAAAATGAGGAAACGGATTTCAAGATTGATTTGCTCAAACGAGTCACCATCTTGTGGGGACATATTAAGGGATAGAATCCCACATCGAATACAGATGAAAATATAGATCAACTTATAAGGGTTTGAATTACTCCTTTTAATAAGGTTGACTTTTTAAGATTGAACCCCAAATCTTAATATTTTGGACTATGAACTTTCCTTTTTTTTTTTTTTTACAAAGCTCTCTCTCAATAGAGCCTGCCGAGATCCTTACTATAGCATCTCAACTTCAGGAATGGGTTAGTTAATTGCGCGATCTCTATTTGGATCAAGCGACAGTTTAGTATATTTTGATACATCTATTTACATATATATTCTTTTTCTGATTTCAAGATGGATTAGCAAAAAAGGATTGTTCTTGAACTAACTTCCCAACCAACAACATGAGAAAACAATTAAAATAAGTACTATACTAAAATTTGAATAATGCTATTTAATGCCACTTTACCACTAATTTAGGTACAATGAAGCTGAGATACATTTTTTAATATTAATTAGTGTAGCATAGCCCTATCATCCCTTACACTTATACACGAGTGTTAAGCATTATTGATGCTATATAGATTACTCAAAATGTTAAAATTCATCGTGGAGCTCGACTACACTTTTCATTATTTACAGTGATATTACATTATTTATATAGGGTAAAAGTCACTCTTGGAGTCGTGGCAAATTCCCAGAATAACAAATATAAAATTATAAAAAAATGATAAAATGATTCATTATCCATTGCGTAATTTGAGGAATTTCATTTGCCGATATACATTTTTACGAGAATTAATGCGTAAAATCTATATGAAAATTGAAAATTCCATTTCCCCATTGGGACTTGCTCTTTGCCTTTTAATTAGCTTAATTCTTTAAATTTTCTTTAAATAGTTTGAAATCAGTGCTTTGAATACGGCTTTCCAACTGCAAAATGCCATTCAATGTGTAATAAATTGCAGCTTTCTTTAACATGAATTTCGAGTTAAGATGCTTATTTAAAATGATGAATTTCGAGATTTTTTGAATGATTGAATCACCTTACTTTCCAAACTCCAAAATATGCATTTGCTTGTTCTCAAATTACAATGGAAGGGAATTATTATCAACAATTTAAATAACATTTTTTGCGAGTTTTAATGCCACATATGTAGTTCTAGGCACTTTTCAATTTATGTGTATTTTTCCACACGAATTTCACACATTTTTATTACAACTTTTCTCTCTCATCATACAATTCCAAGTGACGGGAGTTTTTTCAAGATTATGTAAGTGGATAGGAGTTGAGGGAAGTTATGGGTTTGAAATCTATTCAAATCACTTCCTCCAATTTATTTTAATAACTTGTGCGTCGGGTTACCTTACACGTGCGATCCACCACCCGTACTTTCCAACACAATGCTTACAAGGTTTTCATGATGATTTCTACGAAGTTTAGGATTTAGATAAATAATTAAACATACAAATTTTTTATTATGATACTCACCTATCGACTCAACTTATTTAAAAATTTATTTGGTTAATAAAAAATCTGTATATTTTTATTTAAAGCACTGAAAATCCCATAACTCTAGGATAACACGAAGACTTAAATTTTTCAGAACAAAGATAACAGGAACTTTCAGAACTTAGATCACAAGAATTTTTCAGAACTAGGATAAGAAGAAGACAAGGAAAAGTGCAAAACTCGATAGTAACTCCATTAACGTGGGAACCAGCACCGACCATCTCCATGAAGCTTCCTTGCTTTCCCTTTTTCATTATTTTCTGTATGGATTTTATTTTGGAGAGTTTGTATCCATCCCATTGATTCAATTAAACAACTATAGGGTGATTTTCAATTAATGAAGTGTAGACAATTCTGAATTGTTAATTTGACCTTCTGAATTATTTATGTGTACGACTAAGTGACTAGGTTGGTTCATTTCACGTTAATTTAGTTTCGTAATTACTAATTTTTCCAAATATAAGTAGCAATTGCATATCAAAAGATCATGTGATATTTTCATTTGATTGTGAATGGGTTATCAATCAAGTCAGTAAACCGTGCTTGTGTGTTTGCGCTTGATTCAATTATTGTCTCTTTCTATTGAACGCTTTTGGTAAAAATATATTGGGTAAATAACATGTTTTATTCAATAAATAAGAAGAAAAAACGATAACTGAACTTGTAGTTATCTCAAAATTGATGTTATCGAAAGGGATAAAACATTGTCTTTTGCAAATTAATTTTGGAAATCATTCTCAACGGTGAAGAAAAATCCCTTAATCATGTTTGATTTTTGGATCTACATAATTTGAATTTACTTATTTTTTTTTTATGTAAGTGAATTTATTTATTTTATTTGTATTTGAATTCAGAACAAATAAACCCTCGCATTTAAGAATTAACATTAGAAGTAATATTCCATTGGTAATCAGATAAATTTATTGAATATCACCTATTTGTTTAAATTATTAATATTTTCTTGATTTTCTTAGCAAAATAATTAATTAACTTGAATAAATCATTTGCGAGAGATGACCTTTGCTGTCCATCATACGCAACAAATACCTTTGCTCTCCATCATACACAACGAAAAATAATAGTCTGAGCAAGGAATTTAAGACTCTTCTAGAGTAAATATGTCTTTACTTAAATATTCTGATAAGAGTAAATAATAATCGATAATTATCCTACAATTTTCAAATACTCTTCCTTTGATGAGGAAAAAGAAATAAGTTTCCGCCCTTTTTTATATAAATGAAAATTCTTGTATTCATATCTTGTATGTCAATGTTTTCAATATTATAATTCTGATAAAGTAATTCATGTCATCTTGTTATAGGCTTCAAAGAGTATCGTCTTCATACAAAATGTTTATCTATCATCATTGACATTAGCCAACATTGAAAAACAAATTTTGATGTTGCTCTATTCAGGAGTTTCGTATACAATTTGCAACATATAATAGTATTATGTTGAATGTAAATATATATGAACATTCATTATATAAAAAATTTAATTCGTTAAAACTTTGTTAGAAAAAATTAAGAGGAAAAAAATTATAATGAAAGAAAAAGAGTACATTATCATTTAGTATGCATCAAAGTTACCCTTTAAAAAACCTTGTCATTTAATGGGAAAAAATCATTGATTAAGGAAAGTAGAGTGTAGCACCCTGAATTTATTTACTTGCGTAAGGCTTAATTTTTGTTAATTAAATTTTGGCCATTTAGCAAATGGAGTGGTCCATGTCTAGTCTTTTAGTCGTATTAAAGTCCACAAATTAAGATGATTTACAATCCACTCGTTTCTCTCAAAAAGATATATTTTCTTAATTGTGCATTTATAAATTTTTTCGCAACTATTACGTTGGCCAAATAATGAAGTATATCAATTTGAGTCTCATTTTGTAGTTCATGTTAAATTACATAAATTGAATTCAAGAAAAAACTATTTTGAACGAGATGCGTCAAGTTATGGTGGTTGAAATAAGTTTTTTTTAAAATATTATATCATTTTACAAATATTTTTGCATTGATTGTTGGATAAATAGTTGTGGATTTTGACTTATAAAGAAAGTTTGTTACTGATATGTGCACATGGATGTGTAAATTATGGGAAAGTGAGATTATTTTTTTCAACCACTAGGCTACTTTCATTCACCCACTTCTTAGCTGCATTCATCTTATAATTACACACACAAGTAAGAATGACAACGGGGTGAATATGGGATGGGTCGATCATTCTCATCCACGTTCTATTGCGTATTTTTGTTTATCTTACCCAACCCCATACACGTTTAAAGCGGGACGGGGCGGGGCAGGTTCGCGGTGGGATAGAGCTGGGGAACCTGTCCCATTTATTTTTTCTTTTTATTTATTTTATTTTTTACTTTTATTTTTTTATGTCTTTATTTAGTAAATATTATTATTTTTTTTACCAATTTGTTAGAAAAAACTTATGTTCTCTTAAAAAATATGACAAATCTATTATTTTTGTTTGATAAAAAATTTAAATTTAAAACTAACTTTAAACTAGACGAGTAGAGGGGCGGTGACTATAATTCCCGTACCCGTCCCATACCTCATAACCCAAGAATAACTAACCAATAGGGGAATGATTATGTTTTTGAAACTTTTTCGACACTTTGTCTCAAAACTATACAATACACAAGATATAATTTCAAAGTATGATACTAGAATTAAATATCAAAGTTTAATAACTTAATTCAAGTATGAATAAAGCACAATATCAAAGGTAATGTAAAGTAAAGTGCGATAATGTAAAGATAACAA
>CAIGRB010000488.1:0-44164 GCA_903798255.1 Fraxinus quadrangulata | reverse complement strand
TATATATAGTCTCTTTGTATTTAAATTAAATTATTTTTTTATATTTAATTTCATTATGCAGTATCAATAAAACTCTAGCCTCCTCTTCTTCTTTTTTATTTCTTTGGATTGTTTAACAAACCAAACCTCCAATTCCTATTCGGGTAAATAGGCCTAAGCCTTTACTCAAATTTGAAAGGAATTAAACAAAAAATTAAAAAAAATAAAAAAGGTGCAACCGAAATCGACTACCCTTTTTGGCATCAGAAATTGAAGTAACATCATTAGCTCAAAGTGGTTAGGATTTGTGAACATTGACGGGAAGAAATGTTTTTCAAATTTTACTGTAACATTGAATAAAAAATTAAGATGAGTGAGAATGAAGCTATAACAATTTAAGGTTTGGCATCTCAAAAACAGCCAATTTCTATTCCACAAAAATTGTTCTCATAATCAAGCCATTGATGATCTAATCAGAATCCCCAGTTTAGGCCATCTCTTAATTGCTAAAACACCAATAACTCATTATTGAGAGAGAGAATAGTTGACGGTAACAAACAGGATTCTCTATAATGCAGATCAAATGCCCTCTGAGGAAGGAATGAAGGATGTTTAGTGACAATATAACTTAGCACTCTGAGCTGAGGAAGAGAAGAAGAGATAAAGATGCATGCAATGATGTCCGTGACAGCATTAGCCCAAGTTCTAAAAATAATTGTTCTAATATTTTGTCTTTGAGCTAAAAAATTTTTGTATTTGAGTTGGTCGGAGCATGGTTGCTGAGAAATTGATCCAGGTTGACGTATCTCGAAATCCTGGGGATATCAAACTGGAAATGTTATACAGGATTTTAATCCAAATTTATGGTGACATAAAAAGTTGTCATACTTATGATCTTGTACACCGTCTCCGCGTGGATAAGAGAGCAACTTCTTTTGTACGCTTGAGAACATAGAAGAATTTTGTTTCAAGGCTACGTAGACTTACTATTGACAACGGCAATCTCACTCAATATTTATCTTCACTTTTTCGACGTTCAAAACCCGTAAGGTGAGTAGATTGTTGAGATATCCAATTCAAGAAGAAGGGCGTGTTAGATAACTAATGAGATAGGAAACCTTGGATGTTCGGGAAGCATATTTTTATAGTACCGAAATTCCAAGAAATATTTTGTATTTGAAGCATTTGAACTAAATTACTCTTGTTAGGTTCCGTTTGCCCTACATGGGATGCACGAATGTTGGAAATAACGTGTATTTACCGAACTTTAGATAGGATAAGCTGTTCAGATTTGAAAGAAAGCTCATTACATAAACTCTCCAACTGGATTTAGTAGGAGTTACATGTTGAGGTAATATCTGTTACAAAACCCAAATTGGAAGAGCTCGAAGACTTGAGGTTGCACGACTTTGTTAACCTGACGCTATCACCAACTTGTTAGGTTGCATCTGCATACATTTCTCAAGTTGGGGGTTCCAGATAAAAATAAAAAGATTATTGTCGGCTTAAAGAGCTCAGAAAATATAATAATGTTGTACATAATGGATTTACATAATGATTTACACACATAAGATGTCAAAAAGAGAGTTAGAAAGTTTTCTTTCTTTTTTTCTTTTAAAGAAATTCTGATTTAATCATATATCACCACATTATATGTATGCAAACCATTATGTACATATAGCACAATCTCGAGAAAATATATTGGACCTACGAGGAAGAAAGATTAATGTAATAGTTTCATTCAAAATTTACAGTATCCAGCTACACAAACAAGACAAACCAAAAAGGTGCCCTTCGAGTGATCTCCTAGTTCCGACGGAGTGGACAATACGGGTCAGTCCATGTAGTTTCCTTCCTTTTCTTTTGATCGGAGGAACTTATAACAAGCATATTAAATGATGAAATAGAGAAACAAAAAGGAGTAAAAAATGCTGATGCTTTCAAACTTGAGGACATAATCTAAATACAAAGACGATTCAGTACAGAGAGTTGTAGGTGTAGCAGGTGGCAATAATGGATGCTACACAAATCAACAGCGAAGGAAGAAGGGTCACATTCAGAAGCTTACCCTCTCCCAAAAATCCAGCCAGGGTTATTGTTCCATCTGCAATCACTCGAGCAAGTGTCCCAGCTTCAGTCGAGAGAAGCCCGCCATTGTAGGTCCCACGAGAAAGTCTGGATGACATGACTCGGGAGAGGAGCGACAAATTGACTCCTAGAATGATTGCATGAAACCAAGATGAGTAAACACTTGAGCACAATCACCACCCAAATAGTCGCCATATTCAATTGTGACATCTACATGCCAACTTCATGCATCAAGTTCACCAAAAGGTAAATAAACACCAGTTATATTTATGGCCTTCTATAGTGTGTAGGTAGCGATGAATTATCTATTTATTGTGAGCCAATACATAAATGGCATAAATGTTTTCCAAAAGAGAAAAATATGTTCGAAATCTGATTATTCAAGGTCAAATTGTGCACAATACATTAGTTTATGTTAAGCCAAGGAAAAAAAAAAAGGATTTTTAACGGAAGTACACTCAAGGTCACTTGGCCAGTCATATGTATTATGTTTATAGTATTATCCTCAATAAAAAGAAATCTATGTTTAATAATATTAAACTTGAGAAAAATGTTGTAAGGCTAGTTACTCAACAATACAATGAGCCAACAATAGAAAATCAACTAGGGAAATTACTTTGATATCATATACATCGTAATGTATTCGTGCTTGGCTATTAGATCAGAACACATATTTTGGAGAGTAACGGTCCATCATCAAATCACCATTAGTAAATGACCAAAACCAAAAGATACATCGAGAAGTTGGTAAATGGTGAAGGAAAATGGCTTTAGTATAGGAAAATTTAAAGAAGTAATTTGACGTATATCAAATGGGTATAGCATAGAGATGGCACACCCATATGATTATGAGCCAGTAACACAATGCAACTGGTTAATATTCATCTTGGTCAAACTAATTGAAGACTGAAATCTTACCTTCCAACACTTCAGCCGATACAAACAATATGAGCCCTGAACAGACATATTGTGGAACGGAATATGGGACTATTACATTAAAGCTGAAGAGTATACCCAGAAAAACCACTATTTCAGAAGCCATTAAAATTTGCCTGCAGACAGACAAGTGATGAAGAATATCAGGACATGATGATAGCAAAGATTCCATGAGAGGATCTTGCTGCCATTAGCATAAAAAGTTGAGTTGCAGATCTTGAGCTGATATAGCTTGTTCTACACTATAACAGGTTTATGAAATTCCAGCAACAGCGTCAACATTAGGCATTTGGAGGCATCATTTTAATATTCTAGCATTCAAATTCTACTCAGAGGCAACAAATATATAAACCAGACAAATAGGCACAGAACCTTGAAACATACGCCATCGGCGTGATTTAAAATATAAGACTATTATAACAGAATATAGTTTAGAACTTACATTATATGCAATCACAGTTGACATGATATTCAATCTTCATAAGCTTTCTCAATCAAATTGTGATATTAGAATTACCTTCATGGCACATTGTTGTGAATTGCTCAAAAAGCAGTTGGCAAACAAAACAAATTCCAACATCCGATTTCACAAATTAGAGATTCAAAGCACACTTCCATGGAAAACAAATTACCTGTCCTCGAACATATTGCTTATGTAGCTTCCCACGACAACATTTATCGGAAGAACTGTTAGGCCGAGGCACGCAAGAAATATCGATACTGTACTTGTAGACCAACTGAAATAGTACGTTGTGATGACACTTGATTCTGAAAGTAGAATCTCCATTGCATATTTAAGCATAAAGTAAATCAACAACTGAACCTGCAATTATCATAGAATTCTTCGCAAGATTAGGTAAATGTAATGTTGCACGTTGGCAAGACAAAAATGCGTTCAGTATTTCAAATTCAAACATAAGACACTGGCCATTGTTTTCCTTTCCAAAATTTTGGGGCAACAGCAAGAGGTTTTTCCATGCCCGAGTAATGCTTGTTACATAACTAAAAGTTCATAAAATAGCTAACATTCCCAAATGACCACAAATAAAAAAAGAAAAAAAAACAAAGAGCCTCTACGAAGTCTAAGAAGAATGATAAATGGGGTGAGCATATATTGATGTTTACTGATACGTATTCTTCAGATAAATCACATTGGAAGAAAAATCCAACCACATGCAATAGTAAAATAAGAGGAAGGGGGGATTCAGAAGAGTAACAAAATAAAGATAGCATGCACATGTGGGGGTCACTTTAAGATGACAAGGTGACCCCTGAGCATCATAGCTTACAAAAGTTTTCCAACCCCAACCCCACCCTCACCCAAAATAAAATGCAAGTGAGAGAAGAAAGCAAATTTAGTCATAAAATTATTATTCTAACTAAAATCTATTCACATACTGAATATTCAATGTGATACACTCGTATAGCCCGCATTTAATGTTTGCTGTCACTTATTTGGAACATATTTATTTATGTCAAACAACATCTGGAAAATATAAATGTAACTGTAAAAAGTACTACTAAAATTGTTATCATTTGGAAAAATTGAATGAAATCAGATAAAGAATTGCACTAGAAAAAGGAAAGGTTGACCAGAACAATATCAATGGTGGCTGGATAAAGTGGGATTGACACAGTATCATCCATTGTCACCACCCAAAAATGGCATTGCTGAATCGTTAAGCAAAAATCCTCTTTCAGTCTTTCCATTAACAAAATCATAGAAAGCAACAATGTAAACTTCAAAAATGTAATTTTTTTTTCCTTTGAAAGCAAAATCTAGTTATTATATCTATATTACATTAAATAGGTCTCCAGCTCTGTACTCTTTCTTTGTATGAAACAAACCTTGTCTGAAAACGAAAAGTTCAAACCCCAATCCCCAGTAAGGAAACTTCCAAGTACAAATACGACATTCCTATGCTGAAATCTTTGATTCTATTCAACTTTCAAATATAGAAATACAACTAATGGTTCAAAATCAATTACATTACCTTGACAGAAGGCGTGAGTAACCTATAAGCAGATCCTATAGAGTTGGCTGGTCGACGAGATTCCTCGGGAGCTTCTTCACTCTCATCAAGTTCTTGATCCTCCACATTATCTTGTTGGTTCTCTGCTGCCGTTAAGAGCAATGGTTGCACAAGACCCTTCTCAAGCTTATCATTTCCTTCTGGTAACAATAGATTTAATGTCACATTCTTACTCTCACTTTAATCAAATTAATGCATCTTCATAACTGCTTCTCTTAACAAGTCAAAATCATTGATTTAAAAACCAGTCCATGCATTGACACGAAAAAGGTAAAGGGTCGAACTGGTGGCAAAAAAAATTAAATAAACAATAAAACAAAATTTTCTCCTTGTTTTAAAAATGAACAGGTAAAACTGACCAGTTTTTGAGGTGAAAAGACCTGTTTTTGTGGTGAATCGGCCAGTTTTGAAGTTATTTTGATGGGTCTTGCATTTCCGTCTTTACATATACATTATCATTATACTTGACTAAGCACCAAAACATTCAAGACGTCTCCAGATTTAGTAGATGTGAGCACAATGCTCAAGATACTGAAAGTTTCACAAGACCAAACGAGCCACACATTATTAGAGAAATGAGACAACTTACTACTAAATTTAAGCACTCGTGCAGTTCAGATATAGTAGCCTACTGCTCCCCATATTTAGGGGCATATATTATTGGGTTACTCATAAATCAAGCTCAGTTCCAGCTGAAGTCAATGATTTTATATCCAACAACTTCAAGACCAGAATACAGGGTTTACAAAGCAGACAAATTCCACAGGAAAATATATAAAATGACAAGGGACGAGGAAAACTAAAATAAAAAAGAAGATGGGTTAGAGGAAAAGAAACTAAAGAAAAGGAGAAATAGAAGTAAAACTAGAATTAGTTGTTGAACTGTATGTGTTTTTAAGAAATGGGATCTGTCATGTTTCTGGGATCTCAAAGGGTGATTGATATGGAAAAGGTGAAACTCATGATCCTCAAAATCATATAAATCTATCGTCATCATAATAGGGGCAAACAATAATTGAATTCAATTTTGACCATTAATATAATTTGCCTAAAGTCACCATAAATAGCAATCAAAAAGCTTGTATCCATTCTCATGATGCATGTATCAGAAATACCAGATGTTTCAAAATAAAATGAGATTTTCTGACCCAAACTCTAATAGCACACAAGATCATATATCTTGGACCCAAATTTGACCCACTAGGTTTTTACATTGCTTTGTTATCTATACGTTCATTTATGAAAAATATCCATTCACAAGCAGTGGCGGATCCAGGATTTTGAGTCAGCACGGGCGGCCGTTGACCGTCTAACGTTGACAGCAATAAAATATTAAGAGTCCCATTTGATGCCCTTTTTTTTTTTTTGCAAAAAAATGCATTTTAGAATAGTGATTTAATAAAGAATGTGTGGTTAAAAATAAGGAAAAATTTTGAATTTGTAGGTATGTTATTTTTTTGAAAAATATTTTGTTGAAAATGAGAGAAATTAAAAATAATAATAAAAAATAAACAAGGTCTAAAACTTAAATATAACAATTATTTTGTTCAAACTAAACATATATAATTTTATTGTACAAATTAACAATATTCATCAAATGATTTGTTGGTCAAGTTTTATATAATTCAAAGGAAGAGTGTGGGTTCAAATTTTTACAATTGCATTAAAACAACTAAAATGTAATATATATTATTCTAGTAATTTTAGTTCCAAATTGAATTGAGTGTCACAATGGTCAACTTTCAATTATTCAATTGGGAGCTCACGGTTCGAATCCTACCCCCTATTCCATTGATTTTAGTAAAAATTATAAAGCCAAAAAGTATTTCACAATAAAATTACTGGAAAGGGATTCGAACACAGGACGTCACCCATAATTATGGGACTTCAAGCCAACTAAGTTACAATAAATATTTGAAAATAAAATGAATTATCAGTTATTTAACCTAAAAGTTTATTCATTGTTAAATGAAAAAAAAACTGTTCCGGCGGATCCAGCATTGGCGGCCGCCAGGGCTCGCCGGGTGCTGGATCCGCCCTGTTCACAAGGTCTCAGAATGAAACATTTATGATTGACTACACCATTGATACAAATATTTCTTTTTCAAAATTTCAAACCTACTCTAATCATATTTAAAGATAATATATCTTCTTCAAATCCTTGTTTCTTAATAATAATCTAACTAACTATCTAAGCAATCACACTTTGAGACACCATAATTCATTATGGTTACTATTGTATCATTTTTACTCCTGTTATCAGTTAGGACATTCCATGTATTCCTCGTATTTTTACTTAAACCTAAAATATCTATAGATATCAAATTGCTCCTCTGAAGTTCCAACATATAGCCCCTGTTTGGTCCCCATTATTTCTAAAATACATTTTTCTTTCTTATTTTCAATCACAATTTCAATAAAATAAACGCAACTCCAAAACTTTTCTTTATTTTTTAACCATACATTCTCCATCAAAATATTATTTCAAAATACATTTTCATATTAAAAAAATGGGGCTCAAACAGGCTAATAATATATCCCGCTTCTAATTTCATCAAGAGATTCAGTTCTAAGATCATTCATTTATTCGACCAACATTGCTTGTTAATGCAATACATTTGCACCAATGCTCCTAAGAGTATTGCACCCGCACTTGTAGAGACAGTCAAGTCCAAATTCCACTTATTCCCTCACATTTGTCTTCACGACAATCTAATCTGTTGAAATGTGTGGGTTTAAGTCCCTCTAACCCTGAAAACCCATCTGGCACACCAAAGATTTGCTCTTTACATTTTAGTCCTCCTATATACTGGGGTAGTGGGGGTGATATATAGAAAATTATTTTCCATTTAAAAAAAAATTACCTGAATTTTTTTCCCTTAGAAATTTTAATTGGGCTTGGAGCCCAGGCATGCCCCCTTCCCCCCAACCCTGTGTTTAATCCAATTATCCTGATTTCTTGAACCCGAAAATCCCTGAATCAGGATCCTAAAACTTTTTGAGAAATTGAATGGATTTTGGTCAACATAAATTTCACCTTGGATATGTTTGATTTTTCTATGTTATTAGCAAATAACAAATAGCAAGGTACTTCCTCTGGATATCTCATGAAAAGGTTCCACGATTAAAACAGAGATAAGAACCACAATAGAAACTTTATGCAAGTCTCTAATATAATAATAATAGGAAATGCTTTACTACTATCCCAATAGATGAAAGGTGACTACTCCATTGTACACATCCTCAACAACATTCAAATATTTACTTGAAGTTCTTCTTTTCTATAACACCAACCAGAGCACTTAATTGAATTTCGTTTGTATCTCGGAACATCATAAATGCTAGTCAGTGTTGCTTGCTGCTTCAAGTAAATGATGACATGATAAATCCACTGATACTTTAAAAATTGAAGGGCGGAGCAGAATATGCATATTCATCTAATGGAAGTGTTTAAACGACTTGGGTGCAAGGCTAGTACATGGATATATTTTCAGACATTCATATAGTGGTATTCAAATTTGATAACTCACTTCCCAATAGCATTTTATCATTCTACAAATTGTCCCTAACAAAAATTATTCAAAGCTATCTAATTACTAATTCACTAAATGAAACTTCATCTACGAGCACCAGTTCCAGATTCGACGGTACACCGGCATAGCATTCTGAAATTTTAGGACAAAAAAATAAAGACAACCTTCCATTCTATCATGGTGCTATCAGATAAGTTTTACATATATGTAAATATTGTTTGTATTAGTTAGTACTCGACTTTGATGTTCTCCCCAACTTTCTGTTTCTAGAAACATTTGTATCCCGAGAAAAAAAGAAAGAGACCGAAAACAAGCAAGAAAAAGCAGAGTGCTAAAGTAACATACCAGCTTTAGATTCTTGCGGGGCACGGCTGACTTCAGTCTCACGGGCAGGTTCTCTAAATGAGATCCACAACCATATTAAATAGATTAACCATGCAATGGACATTACCCAACCTGGCAAAGTTTCTTGATTAAACGTGATCTTGTAAATCTTAAACTTAGTTTGGAGTAGACCAGCGAGAGCAGGGCCACATGCCATTCCAAGAGCACTAGCGCTAACGAAAGCTGCTGAAGCCTGCATGCGGATTTTAAGTGGCACACAATCACTGATATAACGCCGATTAACTGCTCTGGCAGAGCCAAAACTGCAAGTTCAGAAAAGGAGGGAAATACCACACGTGTCAAATTATATCCAAGTGCATTTACCACCTTCAACAATGATAACATGTCTGAGGAATCGAAACAAGAGCAAAAAACAAAAAAAAATCGAACTTTTACAATTTCAATTAATGAGAAATTTTTCGTGGTTTAACAATGGCAACACAATCAGGTTGGGCCAACTGCAGAGATGTTTGCTCTGATCGAAGAGCTTGTTCAGTAGTTTAGAGTTGCAGTCAATAAGTTTGTGTGTGGCTGATGTCATATCTTGGGTGAATTGCAGCATTAGCAGGTTCCGTTCAAGGAGTATAGAATGATTTGAAAAGAACTACTTCCAGATTCCTGGTGAAGTCTTTCTATCTTTATTGCTGGAAGCAGAAAGGAGTTCTTACCCGTCGAAGGTTGTCTGTGGAAGAAAAAGTCCAAAACAGGTGCGTTACTAGAGGTAGCTAGGGATGGCTTGCTTACATCAGATAATCTAAGGAGAGTGAATAAAAGCTGGTGTTAGGGATGGCTTGCTTACATCAGATAATCTAAGTAGAATGAATAAGAGCTGGTGTTTTACATGGAAAGGGGTTTGTGAAGATGTCAATCACTGTTAAATCAATGGAGTGTGGTGGTTGGTATTGCTGGGATTAGTTGGAGAATGCCAGCTACTGAGACAGGCTCAAAGCTGCATGCAGTTTAAAGGAGCTTTTCTCTGCAACACCAATTTTCGTGAATTGCTTGACGCGAGTTACTGGAGAAAGAGAAATAGGCAGGCATTTTAAGAGTGCGAAGAATCCCTGATGTAGAATAGGTAGGTAGAAAGCTTTGTAATTTCTTGCACTATCGTATTTGCTTTAATAATGAACTTGCTTTGGGATTAAAGAATTCTATGAGAAAGTAAATGAAGAGAGCATAGATTCAAATACAATAAAGTGGATATTGACAAGGAACGAACTCATCAGCAATGCCTGGATTTGCATACAAAAAATAAAAATAAAAAATACAGAATCACAGCATTCTGAGGGATAGATCAGATAAGAATATTGAAAACTAGAAAGAAACTAATAACTCAACTATTATTTCTGGAAAAGTTACTTTGTCAAACACAGAAAAATACCCATGCATATTTGATCACCCAAGGGAATTGACTCACCTACTTAGCCCAATTTCTGCATTCAAACTGCATAGATGCCAAACAGATAGATGGGCCCAAATCCAAACACACTCATAGAGTCACATGTGTGTGCCAACAGAGAAAGGAAGATGGAGGGAGGGAGCGAGGGGGAGGGAGTTACCTACCCACATAAAAGTCGGCCAATCAAAAGAACTGATATTGAATTGAGATCATAAGCCAATGCATACATGATATTTCCCAGAAAAAGAACCACGCTGCTAAATACCAGAGGTCTGAAGTACGACTTGTTAGACCAAGCACTGAAATATACAGAAGAAAATATCTGTGCAACCGCCATTGACCCAATGATAATACCACATACTGTTGCTGCTGCCCCAAGACTTGTGGAATAGTCATCTGCCGTTGGAACAATAATATATGTATTGATCATGTAAAGAAAAGTGTTTGCCAGGTTCAAAAGAAGTGACATAAAATGGTATCTTTGATCATCAGCATGTTCCTCAGCAGTAGGCAATTCCTCTTGCATAATAAGGGCATGTTGCCCCAAAAAGTTGAGTAAGTTTGTTGAATGGCTTAATCTATCAACGGCTGATTTTAATGAGTCGACAACAGGATCCTGCTGATCAATTCTAAAAGATGTGAACAAATAGTGGAGTGCTTAAATTCAATACTGAATTAATCAAAAGTAGTGTAAAGTAATGGAAGCATGCACAAACAATCAAATAAGCTAGCAAAAGACAATAAATTTGGATTGCCTGGATAAGAAGCGAAGGCTGGTCATAAATTGATAAGTAGCTCCCCTGGCGTTCCTGAAGATCAGAAAGATTGCGAGATATTGCTCCAACAACAGCTCCTAATCCCTGCAAGCATCAATCATCATTAGAGATAATCTTTTTCCTTTCCTTTTCATTAGCTAGATTTTCATAGGGTAAATTTGATTTTTGATGAAGTAATAGTTTCAAACAACACAACGAGAAAAAAATTTCTTTAGCTCTGATCTTTTCAGTTAAGGTAATGCAACAAGGACTAGATAATAGAAGAAATGGGTATCTATAGTCATATAAGCACATTACCACGTGCTTGAATACTTGCTGAAGCTGGGAATAGGGATGGTTAGCACGAGTTTTAACATAGTAATCAGTGAATTGGTATCCAAATCGCTTATCAAACTTCTTAAGGATCTTTCGGAAGCCAATGGCATTTATTTCAACAAAAAAGAGAAGCTTTAAAAGATCTCGTCCAACTTCTCTATAAGCTTCCCGCAGCTCTGTTATTTTGGATATATTAGGCTGATCCTGAAGAGTATCTCGTTGTTCATTAAGCTCAGCTATCCTGCTTGCAAGTATCCCTTGTTGTTCCAACAGGAAAAGAACAATTTTTTCGATCTGCGATAATGAAAAAATTTACTTCAGCAATAAAGATTGAGCTGAAATGATAATTTACTGAACTAAGTTCGGTAAGCACGAAACTCATTTCTGAAAGAAGTATCTGCATCCGTTACTTACATATACATAGTAGATTTAAGGTCAGAGCAATTAGCTTCTCGCTATTTATAGATTAGAACCATTCTTCAATTATCCTGTCTCAAAACCAAATGTCGACACAAGGGACCAAGAGTGTTGAAAAAGCTCTGTGATATAGACGAGAAAGAAAAAACATGTTTCCACTTGACTGGATCGTGCACATGTATATTTGGTATTCTACGGAGAATATTTAACCTATTAAAAAACCATAAAAAGTAGACCCATATAACCATATTATTTTCACGTTTTTTACTTAAAATTCTGCCTGCTTTCATTTCTTCAACAATTTTGCAATCCTATTTTAAGTTAAATTCTCTGTACATTCAACTACTACTTTTGGTCAGTGTATTTGTTTTACTCCAGGGAATTGAAAGCATGTTAGCGGAAAGAATAGAATATGCTAACTATAATGTGTTGATTAGTTAAAGTGGTCTCTGAGACAATGTTATGGACTTATGGTTCATGATTTTTGTAAAATTTTTACAATACCTGATTATCCAGCATTCGTGAGAAATCCTTGAGAACATGTCGACGCTCCAGTACTCCAGTTTCAATTTGATTAGCATACTGCTTCACTTTTTTCTTCATCAGTTTGTAGTTGAGATAATATCTGAATGGTGCCAAAAAGGTTTCAGTCAAAAGATGAAAAAGTTATTTAATATTACTTGATATATAAAACCAATGCCAAAAAGGAAATCTGAATTGAATGAGAATAAAGGAGTTAGTGCATACACTTGCCATTCTTCAATTTGTCTTTCCTTCAACTTTTTCCCAAAAGCAACCATCTCACACTGCAATAAAAGGTTATAAAGTCTGGATTATAAGATGCTATAACATTCTCATAAAAAAGAGTAAATTCTGAAACAGATCTATTGCATAACCTTTTTCTGGAAATTAAAATTTCAGTTTATCACACTCCCCCAAATGCGAGACATCAAACTAAGATGTTATTCCACTTCAGTTATATGACTTCTCAAATTTTACAGGGGAAAAAATCTCTCTTAATTTGATTTTCTCAAATGGAACAAAGAAGAATGATTCGAAATATAACAAACCTTCTTTAAATGTTCCCTCACATGAACTTTTCATATTACCTATCATGCACCACCACAACTTAGTTGCTCAGCCTCTAGTGTTTACTCTGTTTGACATGTGATGCCATTGTCATCTACATTTATAGTTGCCGTATTTACAAATGAAGTGGTCATAGCCACCAGATCAAATGTGAGAATTCTTCCCCATTCATTTTCATTAATGGCCACACACACTTCCTTCCAAATTTACTCTCATTAAAAATAAATTTTTTTTTTTTAACTAACTTCACCAATAAACTGCAATAATCGAATTCAAAAATCTGAAATAGACTGCTGACTATATATATGTTGACCTGGTGTTGCCCTTTCACACTGGCAGGAGTTAGATCCATTATATAACCAAATCTAAGTCCAAACTAATAATATAAACATTTTCTTCCCCCAGCAATTAAATTAATACCCTTCCTTATGATTTCAAGTAAACTAAATACCAAAAGCCCCTTAAAATCAATTGTTAACAGTTTTAGGCTATCTATTCTTAACTACAAAAATCAGACCAATTCACAAAGTGATCGTGCTCGTGTTACCAACATCTTCCAGAACAGTCAACTGCAAAACTATACAAAATTCATGTACGAAACGAAAATAAAACTGGTCTGCACTGCACATCACTACTACTCATTCCTCAAAATTTCGGAAAACCACAGAACCCAATAAAATTAAATTAAAATTTCAATCAACAGAGAACATACACCCATGCGTACAATAGATATATACACTGATACACATATAAAGGCATCCACACAAACATGTGTATATTATACACACGAATACATACATGCGTAGATGATAAGTTTGTTGCATCATTATTCATTAAAAATTGGAAAGGAAAAAAAAAAAGGCTTCACCGGAGGATTTTGAGTATGCCGGAATGAATGGAAGTAACTAGATGAGCATCAATCACTATAATTCCACTGTAGAGAGAGAGAGAGAGAGAGAGTGAAGGCTGGAGATTTGAATTCCGTATCTATTATTAAATTATGGAACGAAAACAATAATCGATCAATGATCAGCTACTCAAACTTGAATTTTCAGATCTTTGATTAACAAGGTTTCAGAATCACCGAATTTATCAACAAAACGGGTCAAAATCAATCACGATATTTTCCAGAGTCATTAACTATTTGGTACACGCACGTGCGTACATTGAGGATGGTAAAAAAGCACGTCGACTCGAACGATTCGGGCTCGGCTCGGAAAAAGCTCGAGTCGGGCTCGACTCGGGTTTGGTTGCACCGAGCCGAGGCTCAAGCCGAACCTCATTTTTTTTGACCGGATTTTACTCGGCTCGGCTCGAGCTCAAAAAAGGTCAGCCAAAAAAAGTTCGAGCGTTTTTTTGGGCTCGGTTCGCTGACATAGTTAAATGCAGATAATTTATGAAATTTAAAAGCTTGGTCAATAAAGGCTCGGGCCGAACCCGAGCTTTTTTTTTTGCTCGACTCGTTGACATAGCTAAATGCTAATAATTTATGAAATTATTTAGAGACCAATATTAGTATTTCCTAATTTATAACATATATAAATTGTACAAATTTTAAATTCTTTAAGTGAAAAATGTATATTTCTCCCAAAAAAAAACTGAGTCGGCTCGGCCCGCTAAGGCTCGGACCAAAAGCTCGGGCCGAGCCTCATTTATTTTGGCCGAGCTTTGCTCGATTCGGCTCGAACCCAAAAAATCTCGATCCGAAAAAGCTTGACCGAACCCGAGCTTTTTTTTTCGACTCGACTCGTTGACATAGCTAGCGTACACGAATATGTAATTTGTGGTCAAAATCATCAATTAATTATAAATTCTACAATTTTTTTATTATATATTTCATTTAATTTTATTAAAATCTATTAAAAATGTGATTTTAATCCATATCAAACAGAACATGGGATATTCGTATAATCTGGAGGAGAGACTGAAAGATTGAGAGTGTGAGTGTGTTTGGCCAAGCTTAAAATTATGATTAAAATGAATTCTAAATAATTAGAACCAAACAAGGATTAAATATTGTTGAGTTATTAGGTCGAGTTACCTCCTGCTGTTTTAGCTCGAGGATTGGGAATAAAGCAATCCACGTGCTTGTGAATCCAGCATGTTGGGGGTGATGTTTCGTTCCATTGAATTAGTTTTATTTTGGTTTATCTTTATATTATTACTTTAGTAAATTTCTAACACCTCGTGAAACTAGACTTAAACAGAGAGAGAGAGAGAGAGAGAGTTTATTTATAATTTTAAAAGAGTAAAGTTTTAATGGCTCATCAATGAAGTGAAAGGGGCCTAGATCAGCCTCCTATTATGTTTATGGGTGGAGCCATCTTCTAAGTAATGGCCATCCTTTTCCATGTGTGTATGAAGTGGCGCCAATGCGCCATGAGTAATAGCGAGATAGACCGTCGTCTGAGGTCCCACTTTTGTGAAGGTCCTAATTTTTTTTTTTTAATCTTATGTAGTTCATAAAAATTACAAATAAAATGAAGTCGAAATATAGTCAACCATGCCAACTCAATTGTCCAATTAGCAAATATATTGATATATAGTTAAAACATAAACTTTAAGTTAGTTAAGTCTTTGTTTTATGGAAGTATTTTAAATTTAATTATGTACATTTTTTTTTTAATGAATTGTACAATGCATATATATTTTTAATCATCTACAAATCGATGAATTTTTTTTTTTTTTTTTAAGACAATGTTAATGGTGTGAGACTCAAGATACTATCACAAACACATTTGGAAAGTTAAGTTGAAAAGTATTAAACTAATAAGATTTCAAGCACTAAAAATAAAAGTCGCTTTAAAACATTTGGTGGATACACGTGATGACCTTAAGGCATTTAGATATGCTAAAAGTTCATCTTCCGATGTTATAAATTTTGAGTTTTATTTTTCATGATTATTTGGTATAATATATCATCAGCTATTAATAGAGTAAGTAAAATGTTGCAAAGTGATGACATATTTATTAATGTCGCTATTAGTTTCTTGAAAGTACTTATTTTATTTTTTGAAACATATAGTAAAACTTGATATAAATTTGACAACATTATTACAAATTGCTGCTCAAATGAATGTTGAATTTACGTTTCTTGAAAAATGTATTATTTATAGAAATAATCATTTTTTAAGAAAATGTCAACTATGAGATAACATATACAGCTAGAGAATCTTTTGAAGTTTGTTATTTCCTATATATAGTTGAGCATGCTCTTTATTACATTAAATTAATGTTTGAACAATTTAAAAAATACAAAAATATTTCTGAATTTTTGTTAGATTTAAACAAATAGATACGTTCAAATTCAGAACAGACAATAACACCTAGACTTCCATGTTAAAGATGCGGTTTTGATTCCCTCTACCAGCATATATCCTTTTTCTAAATATGAGCATATTGGAACTAAAGGTTGATTGGAAAGGGAAAATCTTAAAAGGGTCAGTTGATTTTGACCAAAAATATTTTATTATATGCTATTTTTATCTGCCTAGAGCAGTATTCGACGCACGTGCTGTCAAATTATTGTGTATTTTCTCTGTTTTAAATGAGTTGTTTGGCTCTTGAGCTCGGTTATAATGTACAGCAGAGGATTCTTTTTATTGCGTAGTATGATTGATAAAATTCCAATTCGAAAAACTTCTGTGAAATGGATTAGCACATGAATAGAGGGAAAAAGAAGAAAGAAGAAGATAGATGTGCAAGTTGATTTCTCATTAGTAGCATGAGAAACATCAAAAGAGTTGAAGCCAAGAGCAACTTGTAATTTGAGGAATAATTGTGGCTTTTGTGCATCAATAGTAGTTGTACTTTGTTTTGGCGCTATGAAATCTCGTATTCGATAATAAGTACAGGAAGGAAAATTTGGGGATGTGTGGAGATATCACCGAAGGAGAGACATGTTTGAGGTGTACGCTTGCATTTCGATAAGTTCATTGAAAATTTGTAGATTGGCTTTTCTCAATCAGCTGTTTTCAAATTTTAATGCTTTACGGAATGTCTTGACTGAAATTGCTAGAATGACCATTTTTTTAATTGACTATGATTGACCTAATACGCTCATGAATGAAGGGCAAGCAATTCAAAATGTCTTTTCCGATGATTTCATTGCATTTCTTTGCACATATCAACTTGATTGTCATGCTTTTATGGCACAATATATATCCTGATTTTTTGACTGAAGTGAATAGCAACTATTCACAACTATTCTTTAAAGCACTGATTATTGTAGCTAGCACTTGACTTAATTATAGGAGGGTGCTGCCAGAGTGAATGATCTGCTTACAAAAAAATTTAAAAAGCTGATTGTTTTATTTGATTGTGTTTAAAACTGTTCTAACTTATGTGTCGAATCCGCTATAGGTTCACCTTTTTAACAATAAGATGAATCCATATGCAACTGGAATCCTTTTTCTTTAACGGATATCAGATAACGGCGTTAGAGCTGCTTGCTCAATGACAAACCATTAATTGGTTTGAGCAAAGTCATTGAAGTATCAGTTTATAGAAATTCAACCTCCTAATGTACTTGATCTTTCTGAATATGTTGGATATGCATCTCAAGCTACTCTTTGGCGAATTGAGGTTAGTGCATATCGTGTATCCTTCTGAGATTAACAAATCTGATGCCATCTTTGGTGTTATAAGAACTAACCAATTTTCAGGGTTTGCCTGACCTAGGAGAAATTTATCCTCTAGAAGGCTTGGCTTGGTAGATCCTGAGACAGTTGAATGTCTTCCTTTTGCTATGCTTCCTTAATGTAAACGAACATTAGTGGAAGGTCTTAAGAGATCTTCAGGTTCATATGATCTTTGTTCGTCATTCATTGAAGTTTATTTGTGCATATGGTGCTTGACAAGAGATTGAACTGTCATTTATGCTTCTGATTTTTATTGTTAGAAATTGATTTTCCGTTTGAATACAAATTTAGTTTATAAACTCAGTGAAACATTAATTTCAACCGTACATTCATAACTACTACTCATTATTATTCACACATTTTGTGGGACTCGCCATTATTCCTCTTTATAAATTATTTCAAATTTGCCAAATGGAGGCTGAAATGATGAAAACGTTTTTGACTTCTGGAAGGCTAGAGAGTTTCTGTATTTCAAGTTGTATGAGAAACAATGCATCACTCCTGTAGCCATTATGACAGGTTCTACAAAAAAAAAAACCATTGGCATATCACGTCTCTTTGTGAACAACTCAAATGGTTTGGAAGAGGAAGATCTAGATTCCAACATTTTGAACAAATCTGAAGACATGATGCTTTCTTTTACCATTATACTCTGGTTTGCTCCGTTCTTGCAGTTTGTAAATAGACTGTCAATGGTCAGTCCCTTGTTCCAGCTGTTAGTGCAGATGATGGCGAGTGGGTGGCGACTAGACCATATGTACCATTATGCAAGCCTGGGGGTCACAACGTGATATGGAAACTAACCTATGATAAAGGTGTTTCAAATGGTTCCACGATCATGGAATAAAAGGTGCAACTGTTAGACAAGTCAGGTTAGCTTCAACATTAGAATTGTCATCTTGTGTACAGAATGAAAACTGATTGGGTGGTACTATTTGGAAGTTGAATGGTGTTTCTGATTTCTACATCTGTCTGACAAATTTTGAGGTGAATATTAGTACTTACATTTTAGCCCATGTTTACAATGATTTTTCATATTCAACTAAAAATTTAGGGCATTTATGTAAGTTGCCCTTCCCAAATCCTACATCCCATTTCTGATTCCCACCCCACCATCGGCCATCGTTCAAATCTTTTGGATTGTGAGATTTTATGGAATGTCATTGTATAAGAGTTGTCCACTTCACAATGCTTTACAAGCTGCAAAATAAATGTAATGAGGTATAGTAGTTATATTTCAGCCTTTTGTGTGTGTGTGTGTGTTGGCACATAGAACCTGCTAATGGATTTTGTTATTTTTTATATTGGTAGATTAGGGAATAAAATCAACCCATACAATTTACCGAAATTCAAAGAACAAGAGAATGGACGTCACAATAATAAGTAGTCTTCAGAGTGTGATGCATGCCATTTCTCTAAATTCATGACTTTAAACTTCTGCACATGCTGTCAAAACCCTACTGCATAGGCTAGCTGTTTACATTGATGTTTAGAATGCTTTATCTGCAACTTCATTTACTGCTATGGTGAGAATTTTGTTTGCCCTACTATGGTTGGGTAGAAAATTTGTTTGCTTCTCCTCCCTCTACTATACTTCTACCAACTACCATCTTATTTTTGTTTGTTTGTTTGTTTTTGGGTATGTTAAAAACTCTAGGGCTTGTGGTAAGAGAGATTATCCAATAACTAGAAGAGCAGACAAACAAGGGAAGTTCAGCGAACCATCCACAAAAATATTAATTTCTCTACCCGAAGCCTTAATCAAGGAAAAGACTGCCAAGAATGGTTTCAAGAATGTATATTTCTTGAGTTGTGCTTAATGTACATAAGGGGCACCATAATAATGTTCATAATGGACACATTGTGCCCCCCTAGCCCCTCCAATAGAGGGGCACCATGTGTCCATTATGGTGTCCCCGTATGTACACCAAGAATAATCCATATTTCTTTGCCATCGTAATTTCCTGTTACGCATTTTATATAATGTAATTGTACCACCAGTGTATGGTGTTTGTAATATAATAATGGAGTTAGGATGTCGAATTCACGTGATTGATATTTAATTTCTACCAAGTACTAAGTACTATAATTGTGTAGGATTTTTCTTTTTTAATCTAAATGAATAAAATTTGGAACCAATAGTTTTAACTAAGTTAACGTGATGAATGTGGTGACGAATTTAACAAATAAATATAAGTTAGAAGAATAATCAAAATGAGAAAGCCTAGGGTTATGATTTCATCTAACTATCAAATATGATTCTCAATTATATAATTATTTCTAATTGATTTTCTCAAATTTGTAAGCAAGAATCCTAATTTAATTCTACTTCCTCTCTTAAGTGCCGAGCAAAAACTTTTCATAGATGTGATTTCTTTGGATCGTTTTTGAGTTGCTGTTTTGCGATCACATGCAACCTCAATCATGCTTTGTTTCAGGGAAAATTATACCCCATAAAATTTAACATCTTACTAATGGAATAGTACACAAGTTACTTGTACTTCTATAGGAGCAAGTTGCTTCTACCTCTATAGATACAACAGAGGAAGAAAATAAAATATACTTATACAAACGTACATGAAAGTTTATGCCTGTGTGTTAGAACACACAACCATGTTTCTCCAATAAACTGTTTCTATTATATAAATTTCAGAATTCCAAATAAATAGTGCAAGAGGGTGCCCTAAGTGCTTTAGCTTCAGTTGTCAATTCTGTTGGATATAGAAATTTAATCATCACAATAGGAAATTAATTTTCCTTTGAAGATTAAACTCAAATGCACGGTGGATCTTAAATCACCTTGATATCATATGATGTTTTTATTTAAATCCTTACACATAAAAGTGAGATGATAACCTTGAATGAGCTTTTAATAGCCTAGTCAAATGCTTCCTCACTTAGATCTTCTCTCTTGTGCTCCTCTGGTGCCTCTCCCTTATTTGGGAAATGAAAAATGGCAAAAACCTAATCAATTACAAATGTGCCCTTAAAGGGCATATTTATAACACACAATTAGAGTTTCATATTTGCACAAATTTCTTTGGACTTTATTGTAGTAGAACAATTAAGTCACATACTTTTATTGGAGCCAAAAGATGGACATATTTGGACTCACAAGACTTGAGCTCCAATAGATGTTTCTAATTGGGTAAACTTTTGACCAATTGAGATACATCTATTAATCCCGACTTACTCTATCAAAAAATCTGGATTACACTCTTGAGTCGAGTGAAAGTTGTGGAAGCCAATTATGATTCGATAACAATATCCTCCGACCATCGTTCCACAAGTCAACCCCTATTTGACCGTCAATATGTTGAAGTCGACAAAATTACCGTTTTTCTCTTCAACATATTAACCCTCTAAGTCCCATTTTATAAGATGAATTCGTTGTGATCACATCACAACACCAAGTCCAATGATCTCATCGTCGGACTACTGAGCTCAAGTTCAATTCCCTTTAGAAAATATCTTAGAGTGACGATCATTTCATCATGATGATTAACGGATTCCACTATTGCATGTATATGATCTCTAACTACTTCGCCCAGATTCCCAAAGCACTGAGATCGATCTTCCACTTAAGATTTTACTCATTGGTACCTCAAAGAACTTGAACTAGAAATTAAAGATACATTACTTGCTCAGGATTTAGGTGACTTGTTCGATAATCAAGTGGTGTCTCATTTCGAGCGGTCACAAATGAGTCATCCACGTGGTCTTGTTCAATGTGCTTCAAAAAATACGTTATTATTCTTATTCTCAGATCTAGACAAATCTTAAGAAAAACAATGCAAGCTTGTCAGCATAAAGCATCCAACTTCATGTATCGATTGTGAACGACATATTTTGATTATAAAATGAATTGTGTCACACTATACCCAAACCGTCGAGTACACAATTTGTTATATTACATATGATCATGGAACCTTAGATTATTGTCGCAAATTCTAACACGCGAATAATTGAACGTTAATTCATAATGTCGTTACAATATACTTACTACAAAAATGGGCATCAAACTAACAGATTCACCTCTAGTTCACCATTTTGTAATTATTAAGTGTTATTTTTATATTTTCCTTTGGTTGTATATTGAGTCTGTTCAATTGTATTTATAGAAACACTTTCAAAAATACTATGATGTGGTTATGTCGTACTTAAAAGTTATTTTGATGATTGTCATCGACGTGTCTAACTGCTTGCTTTGTGCCAAAGCCATTTATGAAGGTTGGAAAGGAGAAATTCAAAGAGGATGTCAAGCAGGTAAATAACAAATCCATTATGGTGTCCCCTATGTATACCAAGAATAATCCACATTTCTTTGCCACCGTAATTTTCTGTTACGCATTTTATATAATGTAATTATACCACCAGTGTATGGTGTTTGTAATATAATAATGGAGTTAGGATGTCGAATTCACGAGATTGATATTTAATTTCTACCAAGTACTAAGTACTAAAATTGTGTAGGATTTTTCTTTTTTAATCTAAATGAATAAAATTTGGAACCAATAGTTTTAACTAAGTTAACGTGATGAATGTGGTGACGAATTTAACAAATAAATATAAGTTAGAAGAATAATCAAAATGAGAAAGCTTAGGGTTATGATTTCATCTAACTATCAAATATGATTCTCAATTATATAATTGTTTCTAATTGATTTTCTCAAAATTTGTAAGCAAGAACCCTAATTTAATTCTACTCCCTATCTTAAGTGCCGAGAAAAAACTTTTCATAGATGTGGTTTCTCTGGATCGTTTTTGAGTTGCTGTTTTGCGATCACATGCAACCTCAATCATGCTTAGTTTCAGGGAAAATTATACCCCAGAAAATTTAACATCTTACTAATGGAATAGTACACAAGTTACTTGTACTTCTATAGGAGCAAGTTGCTTCTACCTCTATAGATACAACAGAGGAAGAAAATAAAATATACTTGTACAAACGTACATGAAAGTTTATGCCTGTGTGTTAGAACACACAACCATGTTTCTCCAATAAACTGTTTCTATTATATAAATTTCATAATTCCAAATAAATGGTGCAAGAGGGTGCCCTAAGTGCTTTAGCTTCAGTTGTCGATTCTGTTGGATATAGAAATTTAATCATCACAATAGGAAATTAATTTTCCTTTGAAGATTAAACTCAAATGCATGGTGGATCTTAAATCACCTTGAAATCATATGATGTTTTTATTTAAATCCTTACACATAAAAGTGAGATGATAACTTTGAATGAGTTTTTAATAGCCTAGTCAAATGCTTCATCACTTAAATCTTCTCCCTTGTGCTCCTTAGGTGCCTCTCCCTTATTTGGGAAATGAAAAATGGCAAAAACCTAATCAATTACAAATGTGCCCTTAAAGGGCATATTTATAACACACAATTAGAGTTTCATATTTGCACAAATTTCTTTGAACTTTATTGTAGTAGACCAATTAAGTCACATACTTTTATTGGAGCCAAAAGAGGGACATAATTGGACTCACAAGACTCGAGCTCCAATAGATGTTTCTAATTGGGTAAACTCTTGACCAATTGAGATACATATATTAATCCCGGCTTACTCTATCAAATAATCTGGATTGCACTCTTGAGTCGAGTGAAAGTTATGGAAGCCAATTATGATTCGATAACAATATCCTCCGACCACCGTTCCACAAGTCAACTCTTATTTGACCGTCAATATGTTGAAGTCGACAAAATGACCGTTTTGCCCTTCAACATGTTAACCCTCTAAGTCCCATTTTATAAAATGAATTTGTTGTGATCACATCACAACACCAAGTCCAATGATCTCATCGTCGGACTACTGAGCTCAGATTCAATTCCCTTTAGAAAATATTTTAGAGTGACGATCGTCTCATCATGATGACTAACGAATTCCACTATTGCATGTATATGATCTCTAACTACTTCGCCCAGATTCCCAAAGCACTGAGATCGATCTTCTAATTAAGATTTTACTCATTGGTACCTCAAAAAACTTGAACTAGCAATTAAAGATACATTACTTGCTCAGGATTTAGGTGACTTGTTCGATAATCAAGTGGTGTCTCATTTCGAGCGATCACAAATGAGTCATCCACGTGGTCTCGTTCAATGTGCTTCAAAAAATACTTTATTATTCTTATTCTCATATCTAGACAAATCTTAAGAAAAACAGTGCAAGCTTATCAATATAAAGCGTCCAACTGCATGTATCGATTGTGAACGACATATTTTGATTATATAACGAATTGTGTCACACTATACCCAAACCGTCGAGTATACAATTTGTTATATTACATATGATCATGGAACCTTAGATTATTGTCACAAATTCTAACACGCGAATAATTGAACGTTAATTCATAATGTCGTTACAATATACTTACTACAAAAAAGGGCATCAAACCAACAGAGTCACCTCTAGTTCACCATTTTGTAATTATTAAGTGTTTTTATTTTCCTTTGGTTGTATATTGAGTATGTTCAATTGTATTTATAGAAACACTTTCAAAAATACTATGATGTGGTTATATCGTACTTAAAAGTTATTTTGATGATTGTCATCGACGTGTCTAACTGCATGCTTTGTGCCAAAGCCATTTATGAAGGTTGGAAAGGAGAAATTCAAAGAAGATGTCAAGCAGGTAAATAACAAAAGTATTAGCTGTGTTTCTTATTGAGTTTAATATATTGCTTCTTATTATGTGGTAATCAATTATTTGTTCGTTGATTTCTTTTAGTTCTTACCTCAATCTCTTATTCTTAATAAATAAGGCATGTTCTTTTTTTTTTAACCAATTCGTGAGTATCTTTCATATTTACAAAATAAATTTCTCTAAAATTTAAATGCACTTATTTTTAATATTAACAAATCAACGTGCAACACACGTTCACCCTACTAGTTATTTAAAAAGATTTTCACCTTTGTATCTCCAAAAATCAACACCAAAACAATTTACTTCGTTTGAAGGTGCATTGCCTTCTTTATGGGGATGTGAAGTTCCTACGATAGAAGACGCTATTGAGTAGATAACTTTTTTAAATGTATCACGAGAGGAATATTTTGTATGATACTGATAATAATTATGATTTTTGAATAAGGAATGTTTAATACAAGGTTAATCGTGCTTATTAATGCTTTTAAAATTAATATTATTGATTTTTATTTATTTATTTATTTTCTTTTTCATTTTGCATATCGTTATCAATACTTTTTAGACGAAAAGACTTAAAAAAGGGTTTTCAAAAGGATGCAAATCTTCATGGAAATTTAAATTGATTTATCCGAGTTCCGTCTTCATTTGGAACCTTAGTATTAGTGATAGCAAAATAATTTGAAATAGTTTTTACAATTGTTTTAATTGTACATTTAAAGTGTACATTAAAGTTAATATTGTGTGATGTGTCAAAATCTGTACCATTAGTTATTTAAAGTATTATTAAAATTAATGTATAAAAAATTGTCACATTATGATAATGTCAAATTTGATGTTAAATTCGATGTACATGTAATAAGATTATAGTTTTTGACGTAGAGGAACCAACTTGGAATTTATTATTCCAAAGCTAATTGCACGTAAAACTGTACAGCTAAGTGGAACATGAAATACAGCTGGAGTTTGCCTGCAAATTAATTCCCACGAAGGTGAAAACAAATACACCTCAACTCCCACTCACAACGCGACACGTGGCAACACCAAGTTTCATTTGGGCACGTCCCATACACTAAAAAGCAGAATTTATGTTGCAATCATAAGGATAAAATTACACAACCACTTTCATGTCTATCCTCATTTTGTAGGACATTGGAAGTATCCAGAAGATATGTGCAAAAAACCCTAAAATTAGACATATCGAACAGATCAATGTTCAAGACAGAGTGTGTCTTCGGGGAGTATTTATGAGCCTCCGGTTGGCAACTAATTCATAAATTTAGTCAAAATCAAATATTAATTTTAATCGTACATTCATAATTATTACTCATTTATTATGTAAACATTTTGTGGGATTCACTATTATTTCTCTTCCACTTTATAAAATGATTTATTCAGTCTCTATTTGAGTTACATTAAAATTTTCATTCACATTCTTCTACTAATTTTTAATCACACATTTTTCAATAAAATAATATTTTTCATCACATCAATAACTTTTCCTTCTTTTTCAACCACATATTACCCATCAATCTGCTATTCTAAAATACATTCTTTCAAAATAATGTGACTCAAACACACCATAATTTGTAAAATTGATGTTAAATAGATAGAAACGAACGGTAAAAAAGTAGCCTATTGAATGTGTACATAAAAAGCGATGTGAGCAAAATTATTTATAATTAAAGTGAACATGCACAGAGTTGAATGGTTCGACTTAACCTTTTAATGGAGAGTTTGCATCTTTTCCATGTACTATAAAGCTTTTGATCAGGAAAATAAATTTAAGTTAAATATTTGGAAAATTGGAGTTAGTGTTGAAAACAAGATTTAAATAGATAAGCAGATATACGTACTCTCGCTCTCTCTAACCGTTTTTAAGTAGTTGACATAATTAATATTCAATACAACTTATGAGTAAGTTTTAATAATTACTAGTAAAATGAGAGTTACTTAAAATAAGTAACTTTTTTTTAAATTTGAATTTGACAAGAGCAAGTTATTCAAGTATATTTGAAAAAATATATAAAAAAAGCATATTTTGAAAATAAAATAAAATAAATTAAAAGTAACTTTTCCTTATTCCGAAAGTCTAGCCAGATAGATGTATTTGTTTGTGAGACAGAGGAAGCTTTGTTTTCACCCTTTACGTAACCGGTTACTCATGTCAGTTGTCGAGGGGAAATGAATTCATTTTGAGTTTTAAAAGCATAAAATAATATTAAAAAAACAGGCTTTAACCAGTTCCCCGTTTCTTCAGAACACAAAAGGTTTTGAAATGGCTCATAAAATTGGGTGACTGCTCGAGACTTTGAATACCTTTGCTATAAGTCTATAACGGATTTCCTCTGCCGTCTCTCTCTCTACCTATATACATGTACGTATATGTATGTATAATGTATCTATCTGCGTATGTGTGTAGTTGGAAAACGTGGGCTGATTTTTTGTCGAAATTATGCGTTTCTTTGTAAGAAAATTGTTTGATGTGGATTTTTTGGGCTATTTTGTTTGTGATTGAATTTTAGTTGTTGTTATCTTCTAGGGGTTAATTCTTATTTGGAAAATGATTTGTTTTGTATAGAATTAAGAATTACTTTTAAACTTTTATGAAATTTGAATATCCTTGTCTTCTAATGCTGAGTTTGAACTTTGTTTTGGGCTGCCTTGTTTTTTTGTGTACTTAGCTCTTATCTTGATCTATCAGTTTATTTCGAAGAATGGGCTGTTCTCAATTTCTTCGAAGTTTTGATCTTTTCCTCCAACCCTTTGGAAAAAACGAAATGGAAGCATTTCATGTCTTTATTGAACACCAAAAATCTAGACGGAATGAAATTTGAGACTATTTTCTTTTTAATTTGGCTCAGGTGTATGGAGAGATGAGAAAAATAGAGAACGACTAAATCTTTTCGAAGTTTGAGAATTTTGGGGATTTCTGTGTTGAAGAACTGTTCACTGGAGTTCAACTGTTTTATATGAAAGCTGATTATACATTCTGAGGTTGGAGGGTTGTTTGATGAATGTGTCTTTAGAAGTGTGTTGAATGGCGGCATCTGAATTTAGATTCAGCTGTTTTTGGGAACATTAAGGATCTTGGGAGTTTGAGATTTTAATGTAATGCAAGTGAAGTTTTGAACCATAATTCTGATTGGAGTATTTGTGGTGTGTTATGGATTCGATCTGTGATGATAATAATGGGGGGACTCTGACACAACCCTGCAACTGTTACAAAGACTCGAGATTAAATGAAACAATTCTGAATTCGAATGAAATAGCGAATTTTAAGGACCAGTATGTTCTAGGAGATCAACTGGGATGGGGGAAATTTGGCATAATAAGGGCTTGCACGGATAAGTTGACAGGTGAAGTTTTGGCTTGCAAATCTATTTCAAAAGAGAGATTGGTCACGCAAGATGATGTTGGTAGTGTGAAGCTTGAGATAGAAATCATGACTAAGTTATCGGGGCATGAAAATGTTGTGGATCTAAAGGCAGTATACGAAGAGGAGGATTATGTGCACCTTCTGATGGAGCTTTGTGCTGGTGGAGAGCTTTTCCATCAAATTGAGAAGCTAGGGAAATTTTCCGAGCACAAAGCAAGGGTTATTTTTAGACAATTAATGGAAGTGGTCATGTATTGTCATGATAATGGTATTATTCACAGAGATTTGAAACCAGAAAATATCCTCTTAGTCTCAAAGTCATCCACCTCTCCTATCAAATTGGCAGATTTTGGTCTTGCAACATACATCAAACCTGGTAAGCATGTTATTTTTCTTTTATCATTTCTTATTTTCAATTTTAAATTATGAAGATTCTGCAAGTTCAGCTCCATTAGCAAGTTATATAAACTGGTTGTCAATGAACTTTCATGTTGGTCTCTATACTTGGTTTAGGTCCTATTTGATCACTATGGGTGTGTTTGTTCCACATTATTTTGGAAGAATGTATTTTGGAATAATAGATTGATGGAGAATGTGTGGTTGTAAATGAAGGAAAAGTTATTGACGTGATGGAAAATATTATTATAGTGAAGAATGTATGGTTGAAAATGAGTACAAGAATGAGAATGAAAATTTTAATGTGGTTCAAATAGGGGCTACATTTAAACTCTATTCAGGTTGATCCCTTCGTCCATATCTGTTATTTGAGTAATGGATAAGGTGACATGAAATTCTAGTTATTTGTCAACTAGACAACCACGTTTTTGGTAAATCAAATCAAATTATAAAAAAGTGGTATAAATTCAGTGACCAACTTGAAACAAAGTTTAAGTTTCTTCATCAACTTGGAGAAAATTTAAGTTTAGTGACCAACAGTAAAAAAAATAACGCAAAAAGTTCCGTAACCTCTAATAGAACATGCTAATTGTCTTGCAATTAGAAGGGAGGATTCAATTCACCAATTGTATTGTACAAAAGAACATTTGGTTTGTAAACTGTAATTTAAGCTTTCAGGGATAAATTTAAAATCCTTTATTGAGAAGCTTTATATCAACAGGACAGGCATTGCACGGTACTGTAGGGAGTCCATTTTATATAGCTCCTGAGGTATTGGCTGGAGATTATAACCAGGCAGCAGATGTTTGGAGTGCTGGAGTTATTCTTTACATTCTACTTAGTGGAATGCCTCCCTTTTGGGGGAAAACCAAATCAAAGATCTTTGATGCTGTTCGGGCTGCAGATCTCCATTTCCCTTCTGATCCTTGGGATCACATTTCAGCGTCTGCCAAGGACTTGATCTCTGTAATGTTGTGTGTTGATCCTTCAAGAAGGGTAACTGCTGAACAAGTTCTTGGTATGTTGAACATAATCGAGTTCATTATTGTGAACATGGGTTCTATGAGTTTCCAATATTTTCTGTAAGGAGCTTAATATGTGGTAATAATTAGGTTAATAAAAGGTTGAACCAGTATCCAGAAGTTGCTAAATCAATTAAGCATTGATTCCAAACTAGCTTTATCATTGAATTATCCTCGTTTCCATCTGAATGCCTTTTCTCTAATACGTCTTTGAAGTTGGTTTCTTTTTGAAAAGAATAGCAGTTATTCTATAAATAACCTCAATTGAATTTGGTAAGTATCATGTTTCTGTAAGAAGGAAGAGCTTACAGACATGATTATAGCGATTATACAGATCATGTTTTTCCGATTCTGATTTGGCTAAACCTGGAAACGATGTTCTGATTTGTCAAGATGTTCTTTCCAATATTTTGTTGTAATGTGGCCCATTTTGTTTGCAGCTCACTCCTGGACGAAGGATTATACAGATGAAACTCAAGAACCTTACATACAAGATAATCCTAATCATCCCCTGATAGAATTAGGTGGATATTCCTTTTCCACCCCATACATCGATAGAACTCAGGATTGTAGTTTCAATGATGGATCACCTGCAACTGTCAATGGCAAAGAAGATTCTCCCGTCTTCACATGTAGGATGTCATTCTCTTCTCCACTTATCAGCCAGGGTACTCCTGCCTCAATTTCAGGAGGCTTTTCTTTTGGTAGCTACTGTGAATCTACTGAACCTAAATTCTCATCCCCAATACACTCAATGCCCAGCTTTACCTTTTTTAGTCCTAGCCAGGCACTAGAACAAAGCAACGACTCTTTAAGTTACAGGGCCAAGTGTTCATTGATTGATGGAGGTACGTCTTTTCTGCTTTGCTCAGTTTATACAGTAGAGTGTGAATTAAGGGTCTGCAGCTGTAGTGTATGATTGATACACTTTGCACTGCAGAATATAGTTTAACTAGAACTTGTAAATTTGGCGGGTTTGCATAATGAACCGACAATTTGGAAACCATAAGAAGCGCATTAGTTATTTTTGAGCGATTCTGCTTGATTAACTTATTGCTTTCTAAGGTAATGTACTGTACAACTCTTTGGATGAATAAACAGATTGGAAGGTGGGAGAAAAAACTTGACTGGCGTCCATAATTGATTTCTTGTGTACCCTATTGAGTTTTTACTAAGTTCGTGTTTGGTGTGAATTATTAGATGCACCAGGAGGACAGTAAAAAAATTGTTAACTTTTGATTTTTTAATATGGCCTTGAGTCTTTCAGGTAAACATGCCATAATAGGTAAGATGTTGGTGCTCGTGCACTAATTTGGCATTTGGGAATTTCCTTAACAGTTCTATACGTGCTAAACTTTAAAACCTTGCTCCCTTTCAAGGAAGTTGTGTATGTATAGGAACCATCTTGTCTAAAAGCTTAGGTTATATAGAGATGGTTCAACTGCAACATGATAGTGCAGAGGCTTGAGTGTTTATAAGCATTAGCCAAACATAGGCTGAGACGCATGAGGTGGTTTGAACATATGTATGTTTCTGCTTCTTTTCCTTTCCTTCTGGGTGATCTTTAACGACGAATTAATGTACAGCTGAGTGCTAACTTTGATGCGTAGGTGAAAGGAAGAGTTCACTCCAGTTGTTTCTTTAATTAGCATTGCAATTTATTTTGAAAAAAAAAAACTTAATTGACAAGCATTTATTATGGCCACGCAGATTCAAGTATAGGACAGCTATTCGTGTTGCCAGATCCTGCAGAGCAAATTCAGTACAAGTCGAGTGAAGTCGAGCCCCGAACCGAATTTCACCGGACAGTCGGAATGAGTGGTTCAAAGAGTTTAAGCATGCAGAACAAAAGGAATAACACTATCAGTCTTGGTGAGCTTCATGAACTTGATTTTATAGCAAGTGAATCAGTGATCAGGTGGGCATCGTGCACACAAATTCCAAGCGCCACAGCCTTGAGATCCTCGCTCGTTTGCTAGAAAAACAAATTCGGCAACTTTTTCTTGGGAAACAAAGGTCAATTTTGGGCTAGATGGAATGAACTTATAATTATAGAATGGACCAGATCACCTGATTCTGTTGGTCGCTCTGTGTCACTGCATCATTGTTGATCGTTGTGATGTAAATGGTGCGGAATATGTATTGAAGGAAATTACCATTTACAGATATCTTTTCATTGTTAATTATGCTGTTATAATTTCTTTCCTAGATTAGTGCCTCGCACCATACACGACTCCTAGCCTTGCAATTATCTTTGTTCAAATTCATGAGAATTAATTCATTCATATACCAAATCTAACTTGGTATCAAAGCAATAGGTTAAAGAAGTCTCCTCAATGGATAAAACTATCTGCCTTGGTGTCGATCAATAACACTGCCTTGAATGTCAAAAATAAACTTGGCTATGTTCTCGGCACCATCAAACGACCAACCATGGACACAACCACTGCAAACTTTTGGGACCGATGCTGCGATATGATAATGTCGCGACTTCTTCATTCCGTTGATCAGCCCCTCACCGGAAGCCTTTTATACTTTGCAACACGCAACGACCTTTGGGTTGAACTTGAAACCTAATTCCAGCAGAGCAACCAAACAAAGATTTTCCGATTGAAACGTGATTTAGCTAACCTCCATCAAGAACAACAATCTGTTACCACCTACTACGGAAAATCGAAAACCAACAACTCCATGTACATGTGGTGTGGCCAAAGCGATTTCTGAGGTTCAAGAATCTGATTGAGTTTACCAATTCCCTATGGGTTTGAACGACAGCTTTCAACAACTTCGATCCCAATTTTGACGACAGATCCCCTTCCTTCAATTGGGCAATGCTATGCTATTTTACACCAAGAAGAAACTGATGCAGGCAGAATAACGATATTCTGCAGGCTAAAATTCAGCAGATAATTAATTGGAAAGAACGCAAGAGAAAATGTCAAGAAAACAAGAAAAATTCTTTATTATTCATCAAACATTGAAAATAACCCACAAGCCAGGTTATATAGCTAAAAAATCATAATTATCGAAATTTTATCCAACTTCAATCTGACTTTCCCAAGTACTATGAAAGTAAAACTTTCCAACACGTGTTTTCAGATTGCATAATTGAAATTTCATAGCAATAAATTGAAAATTAAATAATAGCGATGGGTTTTTTTTTTTTTGGACAAAAACCTAGACCAAAACTGAGACAAGTTTTATCCTACAAGTTTTCCACTGATTTTAACGAGGTATTCTTCTTCATTAATAATTCCATCCATAAATGAGGTGTATAAAAAATAATAATTGAAGGAATTTTTGGGTGGAAGTTTCTCTCTTTAAAAACTTATTTAAATTTTTTTTAAAACTATTCATGTGTCGTGATTCTTTCATTTTTACTTATTGCTCATAATTCATTAAAATCTATATGTGTGTTGAAAATACATTAGAATATAAATTCCAAGTCAATATGCGTTTGCATATCTATAGGGGTAGATAGCCCTTAGATTTAAAAACAAGTATTATGAAAATAAAAAGTTAAAAAATTTTGAACAATTTTTTCTGAATGCATAATTGAATTTTCATAGGCAAACTTTGAAAATTAAAAAATAGCGATGGATTTTTTTATGGACAGAAACCTACAACAAAATTTAGATAAATGTTATCCTACAAATTTTCCACTAATTTTGTGAAAGCGGGCAGAATAGTGATTATTCTGCAGGTTGAAGTTCGACAGATAATTAACAGAGAATAACGCAAGAGAAAATGCCAAGAAAATAAGAAAAGTCTTTGTTATTTATCTAACGTGCGAAAATAACCTACAAACCGGGTTAAATAGCTAAAAAATCATAATTATCGAAATTTTATCAAAAATAGCAAAATCCAAATATTCATACCGAAGGAAAATACGTAATAAAAGAAATAATATTCCAAAAATCTGACTTAATTTGAGTTCGTAATCTATGTTTAAAAGGCAAACAAATTATCATCAAAAATACCAAAAATAACTAAAATTGGGGATCCATAAGGGAAAATATCGGATTTTGCCCTTGAAATTGATGTGCACTGAGCGAATCTTCGTGACCATGATGTGCGTGCCGAAAAGAGTTTTTCGAATTGGGGTCATGAGCACGATTTTGATAACCGTAGCCAAAGTTATGGTCAAAATACTAAAATGTGTCCAAAAACTGCCACAATTAGGAAATATCGTCGATTACTTGCCATTTTCACGTTAATCTGCCAACTCATGGTATCTCAGCGCCATCAACGAGCTATCTGAAAACTCGACTTCATTTGAATAGGATGCTCCTGCATCAGAAACATAACGTCTTGTGTAATTACCCACATCTCGATCGGAAGTTTTAGCTTTTGTTGCCTGCTTGCCAACGCCCCCACAGACCATACCTTGCCCACATCATGTCTGACCGGTTGGGACATCGTTGTGTGAGGCTTGTGGCAAGCTAGGTCATCCACGTGCAAAGTGCTTAGAGATTATGGGTTACTCAGACTAGTGGCCATCGAAGAACAAGAGTGGTGTACCTAGGCCATCTTCTCCGATGGCTCATCACGTTACCAATAGTGCTGCACATTCAATTGTGCCGAAAAGCACCGTCCCTCCCATTAGGAGTAGCGACCTTGGTCTCTCTATCGAGCAATATGCCCAATAAATGGAACTCATATAGCCCCAGCCCCTCTCCTTTGCAGATTCAAATAATGCCATGTGTCTTCGTTCCGTTTGCCTCCCTATAGGTTCTCAAGTCCCTATAATTAGTTCGGGCGATGTTATTTTATCGTTCCAACTCACACTTTCTAATGTATTGTATGTTCCGGATTTTCAATTTAATTTGTTATCTTTCGGCCAACTAACGAAGTCTTTCAACTGTGTTGTTTTTCACTTTTTGTACTTTTCAGAACCTAGCCACGAAGACATTGATTGGAGTGGGTGATGATCATAACAGACTGTATTACCTCAGGCACATCCCAGCAACTGTTCTCCAATCTTCTAGTCAAATTTCTTTTGATACATGGCATCAACGTATGTTCCTCATTTTATTCCACATCTCTATGTAATTGATCATTGTGTGACATTTACTAGTGGAAAACACACTCGTCTACCTTTTCAATTAATTGATAATAAAAGTTTGATGCCTTTTGATTGTATAATTTGTGATTTTTGAGGTGGTTATCATACAGTTTCTTTATCAGATGCACATTATTTTTTAACCATTGTTAATGAATACACTCGAGTCACATGGTTATATTTACCGCGTTTCAAATATGAAACTTTAACATGTCTTCATGCATTTTTTGCTATGATTCATTCTCAATTCAATTCAAATTTACGTCACATACGCACTAATAATGGTCAGGAATTTATTGCTCTCCCGGAAAATTTTTCTGACCAAGGTACTCTTCATGAGCGCACTTATGTTGAAACACCTCAATAGTATAGCGTGCTTGGGCGAAAACACCGTCATATTTTAAATGTGGCTTGGTGTCTATGCTTTTAGGCTCACCTTCTTATAACCTTTTAGGGTGAGTGTGTTCTCCCTCATCTCTACAAAATATTTCGCCTTTTGAACGCTTCTACAAACAAGCACCCAGTTATGATCATTTATGTGTTTTTGGTTATCTTTGTTATGCTCACACTATTTTTGCCCATTGTGATAAGTTCCAACCTCGTGCTCGACTTTGTGTTTTTTTAGGCTATCCCTCCACTAATAGTGCATACAGGGTTTATGACCTAGAACGTAAGAAAATTTTACTCTAGGGCCATAACTTTTCTCGAACATATTTTTCCTTTTTCCCTATTATCCCAGCTTTCTCCTTCACCCCTCGTTTTACCCCTTTTAGTACCCAACCCCTCTACTCCTCCATCTGATTCCTATTCCCCTCCAAAACTCTTTCCTCCTCTTCCTCCTATTCGTCCTCGCTGTACTATATAGTGTTTCACTCACCTTGTTGACTATGTTTGTCTGACCTTACCATCATCTTCATTCGTTACACCCTCCACAGCTCCAGTTACGTCTTCAGGTACGATTTATCCCCTCTCTCATATTATTTCATATCATAACTTCTCCACTAATCACTTTGCTTTTTTATTTGCTCTATCATAATTATCTGATCCTACTCGCTATTCTCAAACTGCCAAGCATTCCCATTGGCGTGATGCTATACAAGCTCAGATTTGGCCCCCTAAAGCTAATAATATTAGCTTGTTACACCCCTCCCTCATAGCAAGAAACCTATGGTTGTAAGTGAGTCTTCAACACCAAACTCCATGCAGATGGTTCCATTGAGAGGTATAAGACCCGATTAGTGGCCAATGGTTACACTTAGGTTGAGTGTCTTGATTATCATGATACTTTTGCTCTTGTGGCCAAACTTGTTACTGTTAGCTGTGTGTTGGTCATTGCAATAGCCCGTAACTGGTATCTCCATTAACTTGATGTCAATAATGCCTTCCTTCACAGAGATTTAGAGGAAGAGGTTTATATAACACTTTCTCTTGGATATGGTTGAGAGGGGGAGACTCGTACTTGTCACCTACTCAAATCTCTTTATGGTTTTAAATGGACTTTACCTAATTGGTACTCAAAACTCTCATATGTATTGTTGTCTGATAGTTTCACCCAATCTGCAACTGATCACTCCCTTTTTACTGGACTATTGGCTCCTCATTTACTGTTGTCCTAGTTCATGTTGATGATATTTTAGTTGCAGGAAACGACCTCTCTGCCATTACTATCATCAAAACTACTCTTGATAACAGGTTCAAGATTAAGGATTTAGGCACCATGAAGTACTTTCCTGGTCTTGAAATCGGTCAATCACCACTTGGCATTTTTATCAATAAGAGAAAGTATACCCTGAACATATTTACCGATTATGTCAATTTGGGTTCATGATCGGCCACCTTTCCCATGGATCAAAATTTTAAGCTTACTCCTGATGATGGCCCTCTGCTATCTGATCCCAATTCTTATCGGCGGTTAGTCGGTCGGCTTTTGTACCTTACTATTACTCGCCCGAGCATTTGCTTCTCTGTTAATCTATTGTGCCAATTCATGCAAAACCCTCGGGATTCCCATCATCCAGTTGCACTTCATGTTCTTTGTTACCTAAATGGGTCTCCAGGGAATGAACTCTTTTATTCCGCTCAGTGTGACCTCCAGTTTTCCGCATACTGATTCTGATTGGGCTCGTTGTGCCATTATTGGTCGCTCCATGACTAGATTTTTCATCACTCTTGGCACTAGTCCCATCTCTTGGTGCACAAAGCGACATATAGTTGTTTCTCGTTCCTTTGCTGAAGCAAAAATACCATGCAATGACTACGACCACATGCGAACTTGTCTATCTCAAATCTCTTCTACGTGACGCAATGTATTTTGCTCTATTGCAACAATGAGGCTGCTTTTCACATCACCTGTAATCCCTTTTTATGAGCGCACAAAGCATATTGAACTTGATTGTCATTTTGTGCATGAAAAATATCTGTTTGGGCTCATTCTTCCTAAGAATGTCTCTAACAAGTTTCAACTAGCTGATATTTTCACCAAGGCTCTCTGGAATGATCTTTTTCAACATTTTACTCGCAAGTTGGGCATTACGAATCTTCATGCTCCAACTTGAGGGAGAGTATTGAAGGAAATTACCATTTACAGATATCGTTTCTTTGTTAATTATGCTGTTAAATTACAATTTGGAATTTAACATAGAAGTTTTTCAACAATTTTTATTTTCATTAAACATTATTTTCATTAGGATTAGCCACGTTTTTCCCACTTTCATACACAAATGGCTAAGGTAAAGACAACCAATATATAGGAGTAATTTGGACTCTAGTTGGACCAATTTCTTAAACTACTTCTAACGGTCCATATTGTTTTTAGGTCGAGCCTTTGGACTTAGTTGTTGGTAACAATTTCACTCATCGGCCAATGCCTATAAAATTCAATCCGACAATTACATCATAGCTCGGGATTCATTTGGTATTAAAACCCAACAATTATAATAAATGAGACATTACAAAGCTCTAGAAGAATATAAACATGTTTAGAACAATGCATTGAATCTGAAGTAGGAGAGTGCATTTTGACCACATTAATATAAAATATACTATTTTGATTTTTTTTTTTAATTTCTTTCAATCAACATCTATTGCACCAAATAGAATTGTTTGAATTGCATGGTTATCCAAGGAGTTGGGGTGCAGGTGAAGGTTGCTAAATGCAAACTTGAATTCCGAGTTTAGTCTAACTCAAAATACTCCTATACCTTTAGATATTGTGGCATTTTTTAGTGACGTGAGGTATGGTGGTTGTAGTTTTAATCTTAGGACTGGAAATACAGTAGCTCACAACCTTACTACTTAAACTATGTTTAGATTAGTTTCCAGTGACACGACTGATCGTATACCTCTTTTTATTGCACAAACTATTCACGAATTTCAATTTAATGATAAGCTATGTTATTATTATCATTTATTTTTTTTAAAAAGCAACTAGCAATGGTTTGTATGATTAAAAAAGCAACTTGCTACTTAAACATGTGATTGTTGTCCTCAAACAATATTTGTCCCATCTAAGATTAATTTGGTGCTTAAAGGGACTCATAAGAAATGGTTTGTATGATTGAATTAAGCCTTGAAGAAGAATACACTTGAGCACTAGTGTTTATCTTTCAAAACATTTTAAGAAGTTTGAATATGTAAATAAATTGGATCAAAGGTACACTACAATATGATTTTTGATTGATCTGTTAGTAATTGAAATTTATTATCTATCTATAGATTTTAATTCACCATCCACGAAATACTGTTATCCTTACATGAAAGGTTTAGTTTTTTTCATGAAAAGTCGCCAATAATCAGACTATAAAATAAGCCAAACAGTTATAATTTATCCTAATGTGCAAGCATGGGCATGCACATGGTTCATGATGTTTCGTTTCTGTCCTGACAAAATCAAACCATGTGTACGCATGGACGAAATTAAATTGCTAATCATTTGCCTTCACCATTTCATCTATTTAAACCAAAAAGCAACCCAATGCCAATTCACCATATTAAATGCAATTTTGATCAAATAAATATAACACAAACACACCGTAACTGATTGAATAAGAGACAGACCTTCACAAATATTTATTAAAGAAAAATGAAAGTCTGATTTGATGGGAGACACGAGATAACAATATTTAGACTCAAGGAAGTCAAAATTAAGAATATAAAGAGAAACTGCACATTGTAAGACATATTAACAAAGTGATCAGCTCTTCTCCTCAATTTTTGAGCTTCTTCCTTGTCATTTGGAAGGGTGTGATCTTTGAAGTACACAATGATTGGTTTCATCAACCAATGAGCTCCCTCTACCCATATCACCTCGTTCTTGGCCTCAATTGAAGGCCTCACTAAGTACTTGATAGGCACAATTTTGAGCAACTTTAAAACTTTGGTGCTTGCCAACTTGATAGAGCGACTATGCTGGTGTTGTTGATTCATGAGATGGGGATGAGCTAAAATCTTTTAAGTGAGGTAGAAAGTTAAACCCTTGCTTCAGGTAAGCAGTCATGCTTTTTTTTTTTTGATAGTGACGTTACCATTCACTCGACTCCACCTCAATCAGGAGTCATTGTTAATTGATAGCCACTTTACTTATTTTTTTCTTGTAAGCTCGAACCAACCAAAAGAGCCTAGTATTTGGCGATGATGTTTATGGCTTCGAAATCGAACCTTACTGCATTGTTAAGCTTGTGGCTTTCTACGCTGACTAAAGTAACTACTAGATTTGAGCCTGCCTCTACATATGATTCGTCTATCAAGAGGTACCAAGTGGGTAGCTCAAGGCTTCCATGGTCACCACTATTTCAGGTGCTTTGGTGAATTCAGCTACAAAATTGATAAGAACTTGCCTTTGATGGAGGTTTCTAACTTGAACATTATGTCAAATTGGCTTAGCTCCACATCCCATTTCAATAACAACCTCAAAGCATTCGTCTTTTGCAGCACTTGCTTGAGCGGAAAAATTATTAGCACATGGATGTTAAATGACTGGAAGTATGCCTCAACTTGCAATAGGACGTAATGAATGAGAGAGTCAACTTTTCTATATCCGGATAGTGTGTCTTTGCGTCCTGCAAGACTTTGCTCACATTATATACATGCAAGTGTTGATTGCATTTCTCTTTGATAAATATGGACCTAAAGACCTCTTCTGAAACGGCCAAGTACAAGAATAAATCTTCTCCAACCCTAGGTTCCTTCATCATCATCTATCTACAGGTCTATTAGGCCTGACCCCCATCATCTCATTGGACCTCTACTCTAACATAGGTGGAAGGCAAAGAAGAGGGATGATGGAACTCCATTGTATGCTTTCTTGCAATAGCCTTTGCGGCTATTCTTTCTTGCCTATTTGTAGGCATCGAATTTTGTTGCATATCTCATAGAGCTCATTTTGGGGGCCTATTCCTCGACGGACTACCCAATCAGTCAAACACATTTGTGAATAAAACTTCGTCCCCAATCTCCATAGGACGTACAATTAGATTCTCCGATGGACTATAAGGAAAACTATTCTCTTCCAATTTTCCCTTTGAAGAAATGAAAAACTATTTTTCAATAATTCTTCTGCCTCAGTACTTGACAACTTTCTTTTCTTTGGCCTTCTGAATCTTTATAACCTTGTTCACAATTTTTTGTTCATCAACCAAGAAGGCAAAGATTATGCTAGAAAATATAAATTTATAAAAAAATAAGAAAAAATATATTTAGATCTAATAAATCATAAAATGATTATATATTTACACACACATCTCAGACTTAAAATATTGTATTCTATGAAATGGAAGAGTTCTATAAACTAGTTTAATTAATGTACAAATATGTATTATTAAATTCAAACTAATCAAGGTATTACTGGAATAGTTTAGATATTGCTTGGACAATAAGAACGTTGTTATGCTTTGACTGACGAAGTCTCAAAAGATCATATGTGTCACCCAACCCTGGGCCCACACTCTACGTCATTCTTCTAGGAGGTAGATTGTTGAATCCCATGAAGAGGTCGAACCGGTATGGAAAGTCGAACCCATTTGGCTAAAGTCGGCCCCTACATAAAACTGAACCTTCATGGCGGGAGAGGCTGTAAGGGGGGCATAAGGAGATCTTTTATGTAATCTAAAATAAGTGATTGATGTGACAATTCACTTCTATCGTCGCCATCTTACCCAACCAATTAGTTCAAGTGTAAGCCTTTTGTCAGAATTATGGGCAACAAAATGGTATTAGCATTAAGTGCTTATGATTGATTGATATCATTAACAAGAGGCCTCAATCGTGTGGATGAGGCCACATATATTTTCATCCCATGGCCAATATTCATTATATTTTACTATAAAAGCTCACACAGTGTGTTATTCCAAAGATAATGCAAATTTAAACTCTCAAACTTCAACTTGGTTATCCTTATTGTTATCATAAAAAAATTCTCCCAAAGCCGACCCATTTTTATATTAGAGGCTTGCATCTAAAGTATCTCCCACACTCATTCATCCTATAACAACTAACTTGACCGTCAAAATGCGTACGGCTAACTCCACTACCATCGAAGGAAGCCATGTGTGGCTAACGGTTTGTCCAAGTGTGCAGGAATCAAGCTTAAGTAGACGCGGGAAGCCTTGGGATCTGTAGGTCACGTTGGAGGTAGGCCTCACCTTAGTGCATTTCAGTTTTATCATAGGCTTCAACTACATCAACAAGCTCTTCCTTCTAGCAAGGGCCTTGCCTTAGTGTATTTCAGTCTTATCATAAGCTTTAATTACATCGACGGCTCTCCCTTCTAGCAAGGGCCATGCCTTAGTGTATTTCAGTCTTATAATAAACTTCAACTATATCAATAAGCTCGCCCTTAAAACAAAGGCATCACCTTCAACAGGTTCGCATATTGACATTACTACACACACGACATGACAGTCCAATTCATTAGGACCTCAACTTAAAAGTTCACTCATTATATGAATATCCATACTTGAACTTTGGGAAAAGAGATATACTACATTATTTTTTCGCAAAAGCATACATCTCACTCCAGCAACTACACCTCAACACAAAAGTCCACGCGTTATATGAATATTCATACTTGGACTTCGATGACTATTGTTATGTCTCGACTGACGAGACCCTAGAAGATCCTATGCAGGCCCAGACCTGGGCCCGCACTCCACATTATTCTGCTAGGAGGCAATTTGTTGAACCCTATGAAGAGGCCGAATCGGTATGGAAAGCTGAAGTTGATCCCCTACATAGAGCCAAACCTTCATAGCGGGAAAGACTATAAGGGGATTGATAAAAGTTTTATGTAATCAGTAATAAGTGATTGATGTGACAATTTACTACTGCTACCACCTTACCTTGCCATTAGGTCAAGTCTAAGCATTTTGTCAGAATTATGGATACCAAAATGGTATTAGCATTAAATACTTATGAATGATTGATGTCATTGACAAGAGGCCTCAACCGTATGGATGAGGCCACGTATATTTTCACCCGATGGTCAATATTCATCCTATTCTACTATAAAAAAACTCACACAACGTGCCATTCTAAATGTAATATAAGTTTAAACTCTCAAACTACAACTTGGTTATCCTTATTGTTATCATCAAAAAATTCCCCAAAGTCAACCCTTTTTTATATTGGATGCTTGTGTCTAAAGCACTTCCTATACCCATTCATCCTACAACAACTAATTAAAATGTCGGAATGCATGCGACTAACTCCACCACCATCGGAGGAAGTTATGTGTGGCTAACGATTTGTCCAAGTGTACAGGAATCAGGCTTACGTAGACCTAGGAGGCCTTGGGATCTGTTGGCCACGTTGGAGGTTCAAAATTCGAGATCAACAAAAGCTATGACCATCTACTCCGAGATAACATCTTCAAGTTTTGGTGAATTGCTAGCCCTTGTTTGATGCTCGTTATTTCATCAAAATAAGTTATGTAATGGAAATTTTTTGGAGAATGTAGTTAAAAAGTAGGAAAAGTTTTTGGATTTAAGTACAAAATACTTTATTTTGAGAATGTATGGTTGGAAATAAATTTTGAAATAAAGGAAATCAAACAGAAATTTGTCATATGAAAAAAATAAATGGTATCTAAAAAATTCATCTCCAAAGTGACTCAACATTGTCAAGCTAATACAATATTGTGAAATACTTTATCTAGATTCAGAAGCCTAGTTACACAAAGTGACTCAACAATAGTTACATTTCTTTTTTATTATTATTTTTGGGCATTCAATATTTTCATATGCACCATTAGATGAAGTTTTTCATTTTTATTTTAGAAATAAAAGACACGTAGGCAGTCATATAAGATGTAGATAGAACTCATCGGCTATTAATATTAAAATTGAGATATCAATGTCACATAAAAAGCAAGTCTTCAACTTATACACACCTCGATGAAAATTCGTAAAATGCATTCAAGATGTTCTAAGAATCTAAGATATCGCAATTCACTTCAAAAGATATTCGTAAAGTAAAATTGCTATGTCCCCTCAACTTGAAAAGAAACATAAATTATGTTACTGCTGTTAAGTAAAATGTAAATGTTACTTTTCCTTAAAAAGAAAAGCCGGACTTACAAATCCACACCAATTATAGTGACTATCATATCCAATTTATACAAATAAATTGAAATTCTTTTCATTCATTATTCATTCTTGTCGCGGGCCATAATTAGTAACTTTATACAATGAATCAATCTCAGTTTATGGAATGCCCCTTCTGTCAAATAATGATGAGAGTTTGAAACGTTGTAGGTTAAGGTTCTTGAAATTCGGAAATGACTTGTTCTAAAAAACATAAATCATTTTTAATAGTATTGCTTGGTGAGATCTGTGGTCTTGGTGGTTAAATATCATCCATGGAAAAAAACACTTGTTTTTTGCTATACGGACCCTATCTCAGGCATCTTTAAGGCTGTTCTGGAATTCTTATATAATATGGCCCAGTTGAAATCAGATGCATCGAATTTTACTAATTTTTCTTTTGCATTATCATGACATGACGTGAGCATAAAAGAAGTTCAAGATTAAGCTCTTGTTTGGGCTCCATTAAAATCAAAATTTGAGAAAAAAAAGTATTTTGAAATAGTAATTTTTTGTCGAATGTGTGTTTTAAAAAAGAAATAAACATTTTGAATTTATGTATAATATTATTTTATTGAAAAATGCGTTGTTAAAAAGAAGAGAGAGAGAAGTTCATTTTGAATAAAATAGAGCCCCAACAGGAGCCAGTCTTTTTTTTTTAGGTTTAAAATCACTTATTTTAACATTTTCATCCAATCAGGGGCGGACCTAGCACCCGACGAGAGGGGGCGGCCGCCCGTGCTGGATCCGTCGGAATCTTCAATATTGCCGAGCGCCAAGTGCTGTTGCAGAGAGAAGACGGGAAGAAGAATATCATATTTTCAGTTTGGGCCTTTTTTTTTGTTTGGCCCTTTTGTTTTGGAGGAAGAAAAGGAGAAGAAATTGACACAGAAGAGTATTATTAACAGAATAATAAGGGAAGAAGTTGTGGGTAGGCTTGGGAATGGAGATAGAAGAAAAAGAGGAGAAATTGACGCAGAAGAGTATTATTAACAGAATAAAAATGGAGGAGGCTGTGGGTAGGCTTGGGAATGGAGATCTGAAGGAGAAAATAGAGGCAGCCAAGGCCATAAGGAAAATGGTGAGGAAATCCAATTCCAATTCCTCAAGAGTGTTGTACGCTCTCGCTTGGCCTCAACGGGTGTTATTGCCCACTTGTTTCAATGCTTCAGCTTTCCTTCTCGCAATCCGCTCGAGAGCCAGTGCTCTCCGCACTCCTGATTTCTGAATCTCGTCGTCCACAATCAAAGGTTTTGAGTTTTCTCCCGTCATTCAATTACTGTATTTTGTTACTGTATAGGTAATATGAGTGATTTTTTGCTTCGATTAAAATTTTGGGTTAATTAATGGGAAGAAACATACAATGGATTTGAAGACAAATTTTTATTATTATTATTATTTTTAGTTTGGGAGTTGACGTGGCTGCAATTTATGAATTATATTCTATACTAGTAACTAGTGAACAATGATTACTAATTAGTGAAAAATGAAAA